>JAYJML010000024.1:209409-343505 GCA_035610835.1 Ophiura sarsii
AAGGTGAGATTATTTTGTTTTAAAAGCAAAGAAATAGTAGTATATAGCTTTATGGCGGGGTACAAGTTTATATAAAATGGACGCAATTTTCAATGAAAATCATCTTTGATCAAGAAAGTGACCCTTTTATGTATCACACTATTTCAAAAGTGGGTTGTATAAGGACCTTTTCTGAGCAAATCACCTCTGAAAATGGATGTTTTTATATGTGAAAATTCCAGACATTTCGGGCATACCCTGCCACGAGATTAGTCTTTCATAGTCAATTTGTACCGTCATTGGAAAGCCTCCAAATAAGGGATGCACCATTGGATTTTCAGGGGGGGGGGGGGTAGGAAGTTTTTGGAGAAAAAATCAAATCCCTCCTCTATGCAGGCCAAAAGAAAAATCCCCCCCCTCCCCCCCCCCCCCCCCCCCCCCCCCCCCCCCCCCCCCCCCCCCCCCCCCCCCCCCCCCCTGATGAGTAAAAAAAAAAGAATCTACCCCCACCGCACTGAACCGGAGTTTGGCTCTTGGTGTTTTCCAAATGTTGCACAGTAAAGTATAGGACCAGGACCTATTTTGTCCAAAAAGTAAAGTAGATCCTGGTCCATGCCCACTTATTTGGAGGCTTGATCATTGGATTCTTATCTAGCATGATTGTCAATGCTCTTCACCCTATGGGTTAGGAATGACTAACTGTGTAAAGCAAAATGCTTTAGGGATATGACTGACATATGATAATATCCAAATGTCCATAGTTTATACCAGACTGATACATCATTCATCATTGTCTGAAGATGGATTGTTTACAAATTACGACCTGTCTAAAACAAAATGCTTTAGGGATGTGACAGACACTTCATAATACCCAAATGTCCATCAGTTATACCTAGACTGACTAACAATGTCATTCATCATCATACATCATTGTCTGAGCATGGATTGTTTACACAATTACTGTCTATATTGTATACAGTACTCACAAAATTAAACTTATCAGGTAATAATAAACACTCTCATAATTCATATCAAGCCAAATGTAGGCCCACATCAGTGGCGTAGCTAGGAATTTTTCCAGTGGAAGGGAGGGGGGGGGGGGGGGCAGTAAGATTTCCAACATTTTGTAAAAGGGTGCCCCGCATTTTTTTGCAGTCAGCTCAACCCCCCCCCCCCCCCCCTTGGTAGTGACACCACTGGCCCCCATGTACTAGTACCTTGCCTCAGATCATACATTATATCGTCACCCTGCTACTATAACCTCCTAATACTCACTTAGCCAAATTTAACTTAGCCAAATGTTTCCCGTCCCCCGCTCGCCTCCGTTTTAGCCGCCGCCTCCTTATTTTAATATTTAATATTTAAAAATATATATATAAAAAAACACATTTTTTTCTTCTTCTCAGTATGAATTATGAGAGCGTTTATCACATTTTAAATTTCAAATTTTAGAGCTTATATTGGTCACCTAAACAGCATCGATTGACCCCTACCTGACTCCTCGAGTGACTTATATCATGCCCAAGTATAATATTATCTTGGTTTGTTGAAATAATTTAGAAATCCTTTCATTAATTCGAAAAACATTTTCAATTTAAACAACGATCAAGACACATACAGTTTTAAATTATTTTTAACATTTGAAAAATACCTAAATTCAGTAAATAATCATTAAATAGGGGAAGAGAAGTGTTGACTGTAACATAATAAAACACTGATTTGAAAATGTTTGTATATATTTATTTCATTTTTTGTTTATTTTTGAAATGAAGTTAAACAAATTATAACTGCTGTTATGCATGTTATGTTGAATAGCATTCAAACCTATTTGTCATTTTATCCATTCATAAATGAAACATATTTCTTACCAGATCACAGGCAGGCATAGGCTACAAACAACAATTATAATTTTATTTGACCCAAATTGAAGAGAAAAAATATATATCCAAACATTTATATCCAAATATTTATATCCGTATATATCATTTTACAGGCAACACGTCTTATAGCACAAATAATAAACAAAATGTACTGAATTTAGATGGGTTTTTTTGTTTCTCTGGCAAGTAGGCCTATAGTGGAAAATCTGTTTAGGAGTGTCCCCGACACAGTTAGCTGCCCGGGGGGGGCACTGACATTTGAAAAGGGTATAGGTATGTGCCGCGCTGAAGACCCCCTTTTTCACCCTCTGCTGCTAGTTCTTATGACCCCCCTTTTGAGCCTGCATCAGTTCTTAAGACCCCATTTTTATTGAAAATTCAAAAATCGCGAAATTTTGCGTTCCAAAGCACCAATTTGAGTTCCTAAGACCCTATTTTTCGTCATAAAATCCACTCAGTTCAGTTCTTTAGCCCCCTTTTGAGACCCTGGGCGGCACACCCCTACCCAAAAAAAAGTTGAGTGCCCCCCCCCCCCCCCCCCCCCCCCGGGTTAGCTGGTCACTTTCGACTTGTCGGCCATCTTGGAAAAAAATAGCAAAAATTGGAAAATAGTAAATAGTAAGACCTCCCTCTTCCTTTTTTTAAAAAGTCCGGACGGGAAACATGTTATTTATTTTACTATGCCTTACAGTCGATAAAAAGCATTTTGCATAAAAGTCACGTTATCAGTCACTTTATCTGTTACATAACAGGCCTGCCTGGTGACACTGGTAGAGGTTCAATTATTTCTAACCAGAGTTTAGTTGAGATTGAAGTCTGACTTCATATGAGGGCCCTAAAGTTCTGACAAAATGGGTCAACGGTCATGTAGGGGTCATAACAGGTCAATCCGGATACACCTCCATATAATATCATCTCAAGTCCCCTTACCCAAAGATTATTGTCACTAAGTTTGGTTGAGATTGAAGTTTGTCTTTTCATATGAGAGCCCTAAAGAGTGATAAGTGCAGTTTAAGGTTGTTCCTATGGCTACATTTTTATTTGATATTTTAATAGAGCTTGCTGAGCTCCACAATAATCTGAAATTTGAGATTGATCGGAGCTACGGTTTTCTAGATGACAATTTTATTGAAAAAAATGAAGCAATATTGAAGCGTTCATTTCTTTCGTTTCTTATTGTTTTTTTGACCCCCTAGCTGGCCTAGCAAAATAATTAATCTATGCAAAAAACGTTTAATTAATTTTTACAAGAAAAGTATAAATGCTACAAAGCTGAAATTTTTGGGAGCTTGTTAATTATAGTTTTTAGAAAGTTGCCTGTGCTGCGGGAGGCTGTAAGACATACTTTATTGTAAAAAACCACAAAAGTTAAAAAAATTAAGCTAATTAATGCACTTAATTAATTTTGAAGTTCATGCACTTTACTCGGGCAAAATTGTCATATCTAGAAAACCGTAGCTCCGATCGATCTCAAATTTCAGATTATTGTGGAGCTCAGCAAGCTCTATTAAATATCAAATACAAAATTAGCCATAGGAACAACCTTAAAGTGTTGAAAAATTGGGGTTAAAGGTGATGTAGGGGTCATTAGATGTCAATCAGTGTACACCCCATGAGCATCTGATGTCCCCTTTACTCAAAGATTATTTACCAATTATGGTTGAGATTGAAACCCGACTTCTCATATGAGAGCACTGAACAGGTCCAACCTAACCAAAAAGGCTAACCAAAAGGGAACACCCCAACATACATACATGTACAGACACACATTACATGATGCATCTTTACCCAAAGATTATATTGTGAACAAGTTTGGTTGAGATTGAAATCTGACTTTTCATATGAGAACAGGCCGAACCTAACCAAGGCTTAAGTATTGGCAAAATGGGGTCAAAGGTCATGTGGAGTCATTAGAGGTCAATCTGTGTACACCCCATGAGCATCTGAAGTCCCCTTTACTCAAAGATTATTCACCAAGTATGGTTGAGAGAGATTGAAACCCGACTTCTCATATGAGAGCACTGAACAGGTCGAACCTAACCAAAAGGCTAACCAAAAGGGAACACCCCGACATACATACATGTACAGACACACATTACATGATGCATCCCTCTCCGGCTTTTCAAGCTAGGGGATAAAATGAGTTAGGCAGTTATTATACACGTAGCAGGGTGACGATTTAGGCCCTATTCAACCTACATCATAAAGTTGTTGAATAACATTCCTTCTTTACAGTGAGACATTGTATATGAAGAGTAGTTCACTATTAAAGAATCTATAGCTCAACCAATGAAACAAAGTACAATTTCCATTTTTTGCACTAAGATTTTCAACACACACAAAAATGTGACAGATAGGCTGTATTGATCAATGGAAATGTCCCCTCCTCATCTCTATTGGCCAATGAGTTGTCATCACTACCAGTCAATCAATAATTTGGTTTGAGGCTACAATATCATGTCAGATTATAAAAGTAGAAGTTATCCATAATTTCATAATGTGTTTTATTTAGTTAGAGCTGAAATTATGAAGATATTTCTAAATGATTTTAAAACTCGGATAAACTGGCGTGAATTAAATTAACCAAGACCTTAAAAATTCACTGTCTTGATCCCGCGATCACTGTGAAGAATTACCCAGTGACCCACAGGGACTGTGTTAACACTTTTCACGCGGCTATTAATTTTACCATTATACAAAACAGATTGTTCATAAACATGTCCCAAATTTCAGAGTCTATCTCAAGGATTACTGAACCAATACCAGGCATGTTTGTACTTATTTCAATGCATTTCTCATGGCGATTCCAAATATGGTAATACAATTAAATAATTCTGACATTTTTGAAATATTTGGTGAACATTTGGAATGTCGTCTGCAGCCGCGTGGAAAGTGTTAACTAGGCACCAGATGAACGAGCTCTAATATATATACAGAGTCTAAGTTAATTAGTTTCTAAAAGTTTCTAAAAGTGATTTTAAATATTAGTTAGTTAAGTTTGGAGCACCATACATACATCATTCACCAGTGTCTGATGCCAACAAATTTCCAATAGTTAGGAAATGTCACTGAAAAATGTATATTTTATAGATGTTAAAGAGTATATAAAGAGGTTTTATGCAAAAGGGCCTGCATCAACTTTGGCTCTTATTGAGAAAAAGTCAAAAAACTGTTTCTAAATATTCAAGTTGAGCAATTGAAAAACTGAATGGATTATGAAAGAGGTACACTACATACTAATTTAAATTGAAATAAATTTCAAATGTGCTAGTTTTAAAAAAAAATTAAATCATATTTAAATTTTATGAAAATTTGGATGTAGGCCCTTTTGCAACAAAACTCCATCTGTTTGTACATAGAGAAAAAATACCACACAAAAAAAATCATTTAAAAATAAGTTTGATATAGAAATGTATAGGTCACAATCATATGTTTCAAGGAAATTAAGTCAGGTTTTTCAAAAAGACCTACATCTCATTGTAAACAGCCATTGAAGTTGTTGTTTTGTTGCAAAAGGGCCTGTATCCCGATTTAATTCTGGATACAGGCCCTTTTGCAACAAAACAACAATTTCAATGGCTGTTTACATTGAGATGTAGGTCTTTTTGAAAAAAATGACTTTGTTTCCTTGGAACATATGATTTTTCCCTATACATTTCTATATCAAACTCATTTTTGAAAAAAATGCACCATATCCCTTTTGCAACAAAGCTCTTCATATACATGTATAGGAAATTTTTCAACTGATTGATAGTCTGCGATACAGGAAATGTCAATATTTACGTGGTACCTAAGCACTCCATTATTAGTAGGCCCAGAGGGTTCAATTGCACTTATTGTAAAATATTTCTATTAAAAACAGATTAGGTTTCCTGCTGGATGTAATAGTGTTGAGACGGAATCCATTCCTGTCACTAATGCAGGCATCAATGTGGATTTTTAACAGGTCTACCCTTAAGGATTGTCAAAATTAGACGTCTGGCGCCTGGGTATATTTTTGATGTGCTGAATCTTGAACTAATTAATATTTTGAACATCTATGATGACAGTGGCGTGCGTAGCTAGGTTTTTTTCAGGAGGGGGGGGGCAAGATTTCTGAAATTTTCGTAAAAGGTTGCCCCAAATTCTTTTGCAGTCAGCTCAGAAAATTTGAGAGGAGGAGGGCATGTTTAACACAAAACGCGCTCGAAAAATGGTCCATGTAAGTTGTCATAATGCCTATACACACTACATCCGGAGAATGGGGTGGGGGCACAAAGGATTTTTAAGGATTTTTTTTCTGTCAGGGGGCAATCTTCTCCTAGATTTCAAGTTCTCCCATATATTACTGTAGATACTGTAGTCATTCTTCAACCAATAATTTGCAGGAAAGAACTCATCTTGACCTATTTTTTTCCTGAAGGAAGATGAATACCCGGGGGGGGGGGTACTCGAATTTGGTTTGGTCGGGGGTGTGCCGCTGGAGATTCAAAATCCATACCCATTTTTAGGGGTGATTTTGGAAAAATCGGTACCCATTTTTAGGGATTTTGCTCACAAATTATCGGGAAAATATACCTAATTTTGCAAATTTTCGCGAAAATAGACCTAATTTTGGCAAATTTTGGCGAAAATAGACAAAATATTCACAAAAATAGACCCATTTGTAAAAAGTGACCCCATTATTAGGGATTTCCAGCACAAAATCATACCCCATGTTTAGGGATTTTGTGCCCAAAAAGCTACCCATTAGAGCGGCACACCCCCGTATACCGTCCTAGGCGAGTATATGAATACAGACATATATACTGGAAAGCAATTCATGATACAGGTGAATCAATAATTTGGCTTGAGGAGAGTAGCTTCAAGATTCCAATTGATGTCTGCATAAATATATATGAAATCACAAACAGTTTTGATTCAAACAAAATACATTGCATAGCATATACACTACAGTCAGTAAAGAAATTGTTGCATTGAATTCCATTTACATCCCATTGGAAATACGTCATTGGTGAAAATACAAAAGTAGGATTCCATTCCAAGATAAAGTTTTGATCATTAGGCCAAAACATTTTGTTGTTGTTATGTTGTCCTCCACAACTTTCAGAGAGGAGGGGCGGGCGGGCGGATTTTTATTTTTATTTTTTTTTAATTTTTAATTTTCTTTTACTTTTTTTCTTTTAACATAACATTTTTTTTTGGGCCTTGGGGGACGAAAACAAGATACCCTATTCTATGTGCCCCTCCGACTCATTTTTTAAGAAATGGGGGGAAATAAATCACATGCAAATGAATACCGACCCAAATAATTTGTTTGGCTTGTCAAAATACGGCAGGATTTTTATAGATTTGTTTGATTTTTACAGTCATCTTCAAGGGGGGTGGGGGGGGGGAAGCAAATCCCTCCCCCCCCCCCCCCCCCCCGACCGACTGACCCATCCTGAAAGGTTTCTTTTTTAGTCGCCTTATTGGTAATTGACAAATTTAATAAACACACATTCTTTTTTTCAGAATTTTGTGAAATTGTTCAAATAAGAAAATATTTTTGTACAAATTTGCAATTATGAAATTTGCAAAATTGATATATGAAATACACCCTATATTTTACACAAGCAATTTGGGTACATGACAACAGCTCCGGTAGGGGTGGATTGACAAGCAGGACTGGCTGTAAAATTGAGAGCAGACTCCAGCAATAGCATACCAATTTGAGCAGACAAATACTACTTAATATGTATAGCAAAACAAAATTGTCTCAATTTTAAAATAATTTATATTCCAAATAGATTACAAAGGGAATATCATAGATTTTCAAAAAGGTAATTCTAAAAAGTATTTGTGTTCACCTAATAATAAAAACCTCGAGACATAAAATTTAACATCTTTCTTGCTTAATCACCAGAAAATTATAATGGCCTTCCACTCCAGTACATAATTATGCCCATAATGTCTATCATATCAGATATCTAAAATTGCCATAACTCTATAACCCATTTAGAAAAATAAACCAGTTTTGAAAAGCAATTGATAAGATGTTTAAATTGAAATAAAAAAAAGAAATGATTGAATAAACTTCAAATTTTGGTGTGACAACCTTACTACAGTCATCAAAAAAAGTAACTATACAGGTAATAAATGTACTTTTAACTTTAAAAATATATATCCTACCTAGAAATATCAAATCATAAAGTTGTTGGGAAATTTATCTTCTTTAATATGAGATATTGCATGCTAGGATCGGTTGAATATTTAGGAAGCGACAATCCAAAATGTAAGGTACATGTAGAGTCACAATTTCAAATTCACATTTTACATTTCAACACGGGGAGAGAATGACAGGTAGTGTGTGTGTGGCGTACTGATCCATCGGAACAATGCAGCCAACTGTCCAACCTGCGCATGCATCCCCCAATTGCACTACCAGTAATCGATAAGGTACCCGTAGATTGGCCCGCGTGTAGAAAATAAAAATGTGAAAATGAAAATCGGACTTCTCCTTATATTTTTGAGTGCCACTTCTTCAATAATCACCCGATCATAGCGTGCAATATCTCATATTAAAGAAGACAAATTTCTCAACAACTTTGAAATTTAATATTTTTAGGTAGGATATATATTTCAAGAGTAAGAAGCCCATTTGTTACCTGTATAGTTACTTTTTTTGATGACTGTATAGTGCCCAACCACCAACATATCTCAGCCAGTAAATTATTCTGTCCACCAGATACCAGTTAATATTTGTTGAACATTACTTCCACTTCTTGGAGAAATATTGACCTGTATAGAACTTGGTATAACTGCAAAACCAGAAATGTTCACATACATTTAAATTTCACTAATTTCGCGATGACCACTTGCGAATGAAAAATCCATGCCGCAAATCTTCTTGATTTACCTTGTGCATTGCAAGTTGTGCATTGCAAAGTGTACATAATGTAACTCCAAAGTTTACATTCGCAAAATTTTCATGCCGTGAATTAGGCCAGTATTGCTGATGTGAAATTCCAAACTCGTGAACATTTCTGGTTTTACAGTGTATGATGGAAGTCAAGCTTTTGCTAATGGACCATATCTATATCTTCTGATAGGTTGGTTACATTTGTGGGCTATAATCTTTGGTTGTTAAATACTTCAGCCAATTCTTTTTGTTTTTTGTAATTTAAAAAAAAAAAATTGTATTTGATGCACCACCTTGTATGAAGCTGTTTGCCCTGTGAAATAAACTGGTTCTCTACGTCTCAGAACTCAGACAAGACATCATTTTGGTCTCATTTTCTGTTTCATCTTGCCCATAAGAAGCCAATATGTAATTTTTTGAGTCCAAGTGACTGTCATTTTGAAAAAAGCAGACAACCATCTTGAAAAATAGCCCGGCCAGCTATCTTGACAAAATGTATCGGACGGCCATTTTGGAAAGAAAAAAAGGGGCCTCCTCCTTCCTTATTTTCAAAAAGGCAGGACGCTAAACATGTTTTATTTTTTATTTTGCCTTAAATGTGTTTATAATAGTGGGTTGCCTGCCCTATGTGTCAGTGTCGTTCTTTTAAAGTCCCGCTGGAAACATCTGCGGCGCTAGGGTTTATGAAAGGAAATCAATTTTTTGAAGAACAAAAAATATGAAAATTAATTTGAGCTGTTGCTTCAATGTTTGAACCAATTAACACATTCTGACGTTGCCATCCATTCATTAGCCTAGCGAGAGGACAAGATACGTGTTCACGAAAATTGCGTCTTTTTTTAAAAAGACGCAATTTTCGTGAACACGTATCTCGTGAACACGTATCTTGTTAAAAAAAGACAAACTAGAAATTTCAGACCAATTTTAGTGACTGGTGAAATGTTTCAAATAATGACAAATACTAAAATGCAACCTTGTTTGAGATTTTTGCATGCACCCCTTAACTGGAAAAAACATTTTGGGGATTTTACCACTCATCTTTAATTGCAATTGAAAGGCCTATTGTTTAGTATTCATCCATTTAAAGGTAGATGACCCGATCACATTTTCGTAACACAGAATTATTTCAAACATACGGAGATTTTCATATCATATGAAAGCTCGTATTTTTCTCATCATCATACTGAAATTTGACGGCCTAAATCGGTATAATTACGGAGAAATCGATGAAATAACGTCGAATTACCACGAATGGTGGTAACCACCGATATAGTTTGTGTACTACTCAATGGGTACAGTTCACAGCATCTTGTGCGTCTAAAATAAGAACCATTCAAACTTTGGAACACAACTTTTTTCAGGATGACCTTTCATGTAGAATAGAAAACTTCAAGTTGAAAATCGGAACATCTACCTTTAACTCTAAAAAGTAAAAAATAAAAAGGATTAAAATATGTTCACCCATTTCTCCATATGTATTTAATAAATCCTAACCTGACAGGCGGTTTGAAGGACTGAAGCTAACATGGGGAATGACAGAAATAATGAGGTGCCGCCCCCGGGCTCGAACCTGGGCCGTCACTTGCTTCTGTTGGATTTTGTTGGGTTCTGGGCGTGAAGGGGGCTATGGTGATTATCATGTATACCATTTGTTTTAATACTTGCATAGGACACCTGCCATGGCCGGAGGATTATTCGCCATCCATCGAGAATTCTTTGACCATTTGGGAAGGTACGACAGCGGAATGAGGATATGGGGAGGAGAAAACTTGGGACTGTCGTTTAAGGTAAAGTTTAAAAGTAACTGTGGGGCATGACACACAGTATTGTGACCAAGTCACCAAACCACAAGTCAAGTAAGTTCACTGCTTATGCCCCCCCCCCCCCCCCCTGCCTCAAGGCTTGGCCCCTTTATGAAATGACAAAGTCGATGTATACCAAAATTAGTCAGTTATGCCCCCCTGCAAGAAGGCTTCCCCCTCCCCCTAAATTGAAGAACCTTGTTATGCTACTGGACTGAGGTGACTTGAGTCAAGTCTTTTCTAATTTTGTTTGTCAAGTCAATCTAATATGTTAACTCAAGTAACTGGTTGGCTCAAATCAAGTCAAATCTCTAATTTTGTTCATGTCATACCAAGTCATACTGAACAAGAATCTTTAAACTCATCATGTACTGATTATTATCAATCAAGTTTGTTTAAGTCATTTTGTATTTATAAGTAAAGGGTTCAACAAAAGAAAGTATACCACTTTGTTAATGTCATTTTGAGTAACATTCAATTTGTTTTGAAAATACGAATTTTTTCTTTAAAGGCATATTATGTGATCTTTTCCAAGTAGCGCCCTCTATCATTGATTTTTACTATGAAAGCAGATTTTCTTGCAGATTTGCATTTTTGATCATAAATCATAAAGATCTAAGTTACAGATCAATACGATTCCTAATTACTTCAAAATCATGGTTTGAAAATAGATTGTACCGAGGGGGGGGGGGGGGGTCGGTTGACGTGTGGTGATCTAGAGTTAGGGTTAATTTAAGTTCTGTGATGAGTTTTTCATGGAAAATACAGTCAAGATATATTTATGAATTCAGCAAAGTTTATTCTGATAAGTCAAACTTCATAGAGGAAATAATATGTGTAATATTTTATAAAAGATCACATAATATTGCTTTAAATTGTGTCGAGAAACTTATCCAAATGAAGGAAATGAATTGAAAGATGAGGATATGAACCCCAAGATGAGGAAATGAATTGAAAATAGTTGAACTTAAATGAACCAGACTTGTGTATTATATAAATAGGAAATAACAATTATTTGTAGGAAAATGCCAAACATACTTTCAGTATTTTTTTAAATTGTTAAATCTTTCCATTTGTGGAGTTCCTTTAGTATACCCTACCACTTATGTCTTCAATAGGGCCTTTTAAAGGGGCATTGAGAGATGTATCGATATACTAAATGAGCAAATAACGTAAAGATAATCATCAACATAGCCCAAATCCAAAATATCATACAATTCCGACATCGCCTTCATGCCAAATTAAGCAAATAACGGCACTTCCGGGTTGTGATTTGCCGCGAAAGTCCGTGAGTAAAACTTAGTATAACTTCCGAATTCAGCACCTTAGTTTCGATATGATCATATCGAAACTAAGAAAATCATGAAATTTTATATGATAAACGGCGAATGTTGGTAAACTGTTTCAGATGGTATGCCTAAGTATTACTTTGATGCAAAAAACCTGATTTCCAGGATAATTGAGGGCGCACTCCCATACGTATCTCACAATGCCCCTTTAAAGAATGGCCCATACACTTACACAGTGAGGAATAAGAATGGTAGGGTATTCTATATGTTAACCCCATTGGTGATTCAATAAACAAAACAATAAAACTAAAATAATAAAAGATAAGTAAAATCTGTGTCTTGGGATACATAGCTGGCAAAAATGTCACCATAAATAACATCAAAATGTCCATCTAAATTTACCAAATTTCTCAGTGTTGAATTTTGCGCACTTTTTCTTATGCATATTTATTTTTAATTCAATAGGCAAAATATTACTTTTAAAATAACATTGTGCAAATGGTGTTACTAAGTTTCCCATTGGCATACTTTGAATGTCACTTTAACAATTTTCTGCAAAAAATTAATGTTTAGATGCAAATTCTTTTTAAAGGTATGGCAGTGCGGTGGCTCTTTGGAGGTGGTCCCTTGCTCTCACGTCGGGCACGTGTTCCGAGCCAAGACGCCTTACAGCTTCAACGACGACCCGGGCTACACCCTCTTGCGCAACAATAGACGAGTGCTGGAAGTTTGGGCCGACGAATTCAAACATTTCTTTTACGCCCTCACACCAGCGTATCTTCGTGTAGACTTTGGGGACGTATCGGAGGAGAAGGCTATCAGGGAGAAGTTGCAATGCAAAAGTTTTCAGTGGTATTTGGACACCGTTTATTACGACCATCCAGTACAGCTGAAATTTCATTTACTTGGTGCTGTAAGTAAATCAATATGTTTATTTTCCTACACTTTGAGGTGTAAGCTATCTGGTTTTGGACCCAGTTTTTTGGGACACCCTGTATATTACTTTGGTTGTGAATACAAAAGTGCCATGGGCATCGCATTATTCCTGATGTATTCTGGCACTTTAAGTCATATATCTCCTCACAGTAAATTGTTCCCCTTTATGAAAACAATAATATCATATTTCATGCTGATTGACAACAACAGTATGACTAGTTTACTACCTTCCTGCATGTCTGAACTTTGTTCTATTTTGTGCTCAGGGCTGTGTATATCAGGGATCGCTTTTGAGAAGGGGAAATCCCTGTTTGGGTGAGAGGGAGGGGGGGGGGGGGAGTTTCTCAAGTCCTTCTTTGATGCCACTGATCATAATTATTATTGTGCCAGACTCTG
The DNA here is from genome assembly GCA_035610835.1 of Ophiura sarsii. Classification (NCBI taxonomy): domain Eukaryota; kingdom Metazoa; phylum Echinodermata; class Ophiuroidea; order Amphilepidida; family Ophiuridae; genus Ophiura; species Ophiura sarsii. The sequence continues at coordinate 222,572 of JAYJML010000024.1, forward strand.
GATTTCCAGGGATCTAAGCAACACATCATGTGATAGATCTAACAATAGATCCTCCGACTACTCGATCCAGTGTCCTCGATCTGGGGATATGTTGTATTAGTATTTTGAGCTGTTGAGGGTTCTGTAATCAGATCTTATCCTGTGACAATGTGCTATTCCATTTGAAATCCATACACCCTATGGAAGACATTACCTTTATCTTCCTCACAGGGAGTGTGAATATCAACTGGGGTTACCTGCATGGGTGACTCCATTTGAAATCTATACACCCTCTATGGAAGACATTACCTTTATCTTCAACACAGGGAGGAGAATTTCAACTGGGGTTACCAGCATGGGTGACTCCTTTTGAAATCCATATACCCCTATGGAAGACATAACATCCTTCCCCCAAACAGGGATCGTGAATTTCAACTAGGGTTCCCATCATGGGTGACTCCATTTGAAATGCATACACCCCTATGGAAGACATTACCTTTTATCTTTAACACAGGGAGGGTGAATTTTAACTAGGGTTACCATCATGGGTGACTCCATTTGAAATCCACACTCCCCTATGGAAGACATTACCTTTATCTTCAACACAGGGAGTGTGAATATCAACTGGGGTTACCAGCATGGGTGACTCCATCTGAAATTCATACACCATATTACCTTTATCTTCAACACAGGGAGGGTGAATTTCAAATGGGTTACCTGCATGGGTGACTCTGTCTGAAATCTACACTCCCCTGTGTGGAAGATTCAGTTCATGTCGTCCATACAGGGGGTGTATGGATTTCAACTGGAATAGCCCAATATATCGGCGTCATTCATGGGTTAAGGAAGTAAATACAGGTCATTGATATGTTCACGTTTTTTGCCGATATTCACACAACAAATAATAAGTCGTGACTCAATTTCTTTCCAGGACAAAGTTCAACTTAGAATTATCTCATATTTGTGTAACTATATCACATCAGAAATAGAATATGAAAATAACACAATTCAAAATTTGAAGAATTTGTGAGTATTTTTACAAACTTTGTTAAATACTTTCAACAGACAAGATAGGAAACAAAACATTTTCTATTTGTTATCAATCAAAAGGAGCAATTCTAAATCTTCTGCTAGCAATTTTAAAAGTTGAAAGGACAACTATTTGATGATTTAACAATCAAATCAAATGATAGATTTGATTGTTTTCAATCTTTTGCTGAATGTATTTAGTAGGCCCGGATTTACCGTTTTGGGGGCCCTGGGCCAGGCCAACATTTGGAGGCCCCAAACTCACCGTGAGGAACCATGTGCTCTTAAGTGGCTAAAGAGCGAGATTAATTATGTAAGGTTTCCTGAAAATTGCCAATTTGCTGGCAAAAGGATGGTGAATTTCTAACCAAAAATGGATAGCGCGCGAAAATGTGGCCATATTGAGGTACAGTTTGGATTTTTAAAGAGCTTCTAGCGCAAGAAAATGTACTGCGCTTTCCTAATTTGACCAGTGTTTAGTGTTGGTAATTAATTTTTATTCTTATTTCTTAATCTAGCCCAATGGTAAATCCAGCCCTGGTATTTAGGGCTAATCAAAATATACGTAAGTCAATTCAAAATTGGTGAGAAATATTGGGTTTTATATCTGTATAAAGGGTTCAAATAAAGTAAGTAGCCTAAAATTAGATCACGTTTGTTTGCATAACTCAACGCACAATAGTTCATTTTGAGAACCCTTTATATCTATATCTATATCTATCTATGTAAAGTCGTAAGAAGATGAGGGCAGGATGGAAATGAACAACTTTTAATCCTGCTACTCGTCTCAAATAACCTTCCGCAGGAAATGTCAAAACCATCTGAGTTGTTGTCTTATTGGATGTCACATATCCCTTGATGCATGCATTGATGTATGTCTTGATGGGTTTCAGCATGATGTTGGTTATCTTGTCTAGACATTTTTTCCTCATGATCTGGTATATAGTGCTATGGATTCTTTCCTTATATTAATCCCCATTCTTCAGAAGTAATTTAAACACTTTCCACACAGCTATTGGTTTTGCCATATACAAAACAGATTTTTCGGTAACCTTTTCCAACCGTCAAGACCTATCACAAGGATTAAATAACCAATACTAGGCATGTTTGTACTTATTTTAATGCATTTCTCATGGTGATTCCAAATATGGAAATGAAATTCAATAATTTTGACATTTTTGAAACATTCTGTAAAGTTTTGGAATGTTGTCTGCAGACACGTGGAAAGTGTTAAGAATGATTTGTTTGACTCTTCCATGTAAAGCAGTGCATCCTCTCTTTGTTAACTGACATACTGAAGGCCCTTTCTATATTTGGATGCATTTGAAGACTTCAATGCACTTCATATTGGTGATCTCATCAAATACTTTTGAAAATTGCTTGAATTGCATTTTGCACTGAATTCTTCATTTGTTCAAAAACTTTTTAAATGTAGTTAAAAAATCAGTTTTTGTCTGAAGAAAAACTGTTCCATGGCAGAGAAAACCCCATTATTATTCAAAATGCTGCTTAGGCCAAGAATTTTTTTTTGTTTGTTTGTCCACGTCCGACCGACCGTGTACCTTGGTGCCGACCGTATTCTTTTTTATTTTCTATTATTTTTTTAAAACAACTTTTTGAGCAATTTAAATGGCCAAACGGACCGTTTTATTCCTGATTTCGTACGCTATCGTAAATCTGGTCTTTATAAACACCATCCCCAATGTAACATGATGTTTATTGCATGAACTTGGCAACCGCGGGACTATTAAAAGGACTAAATGAACATTTAATCGCGCGTGCAATTGATGTCATTTTTATACTAAAAACGCAGTGTGAGAAAATATGAAAACTCTAGTTACGGTTCATATTTGCAATTTTTTGGGGTAGTTAGTTCGAGAAAAAATGGGTTTAGTAATACTTTCACGTATATATTTCTAGAACTTCAACACTACGTTGTTTCACTTTCTGCAACTTTTCAATCATAATAAATGGCGGCGACCGACAACATGTTCACGGTATCTGCGCACACAAACTCGGTACAAAAATACTCTTTGACCGAGTTTGCAGTGTTGCAACCAGTACTACAATATTGGAACTCATGAAAAAGAGTTCAATACTATCAAAGTGATGTGTTTTGTGTTTGGACGACTTTAATTCACAGTATTCATGCCGAATTTATATTCCCAAATACAATATCCGTATTTAAAAAAAAGAAAAAAAAGAAAAGAAATTTATCCGACCTACCGACCCTACCTTTTTCGGACCCTCTATGGACAAACAAACAATTTATTTTTTTTGGCCTTATCGTTGCTGTTCTGTTAGCACCTTGTATCTAGCCATTCAGCATATGAAGTAATACTTTTGAATGGTCTGTTCAAGGGCCAAAACACATATATTAAAACCTTGTTAGTGCTGTTGCCCCTGAACCTGTATAAAGCAACACTTCGTATGCATAACCGTTGGGGAGTTTTACTCTATACATTCTGAAGGGCCGGAATAAATACAAGATTTTGACAGAACAGTGACAATATATCTTTTGAACTGAACATGTATAACAAACACTATATATGCTATATAACACTAAGCATATTTATATAAAACTTGTTTTTATTCTCTCTATCCTACTTTGTTGTTAAAACAGATGAAGAATGAAGATACTAATCTATGTTTGGATGTATTTGCTGGCGATCAAGATGGCAAACCAGGATCTAAAGTGTCATTAGGGGTGTGTCATGGCACAGGATTAGGACAGGTAATTATTAACAAAAGAGGGTTACTCTAGGGAGCTATACCAGTATAATACCACAGGGTTTGTGGTGGTGATGGTGGGGGGGGGGGGGGGGGGGGGGGGGTGGCGGGGGGGGGGGGGGGGGGGGGGGGGGGTTACATAGGTAAGTAAGCTATATTGGGATATTTGCTGGCAATCACTGGAAACCCAGGATCTAAGCTTATATGGTGTCATTACACGGCTGTTTGATCCCACATAATTTGTCCGATTTATTGTGAGAACATCGTAACTTGCTGGCCCGGTTCTGGTTTTAACTTATTAAAGTACCTGAATATACTTGCCATCTTTTGTAGAAATTTCAGAACATTTGTAGGTGCCATTTCTGAAAAATAGAGCTTTGAATATTATTATTTACTATAATAGCGCCCTCATCGGCCACATTTCCCATAGAGTTACATGTAAAATGTGTGTAAAGTAGAAAATGCCGATAATTTAAAAAGGGCTCGAACAATTTGCGTGAAACTTTCACCGTATACTCGTATTCGTTAGCGCTACCTAAATCAGGTCAAACCATAACTGGGCCACTATGTAATCTTTTTTTATTCCATAATTTGTATTATAAATCGGACAGTCAAACAGCCGTGATTAGCGGTGTGTCATGGCACAGGATTAGGCCAGGTAATTATTAACAAAAGAGGGTTACTCTAGGGAGCTATACCACAGGGGTTTGAGGGAGGGGGGGGGGGGGTACATATGCACAAAACAAGTTAAACTGGGTCTCTGTCTAAATCATGAATAGACCTTCTGGAAGGACACCCACTTATTCTTTTACATCTTTTGTATGCCCCCGTAACAAAGTCCAAAAGTAAAATTAGAGTAGCCTTATAAAAATGTTTTGGTTACAAATCCAAATATCTACTCACGACTAGACAGTTTCGTCTTCCCGTTCGGAAGACTTCTTCGGTAGTGACTTGATCCACTTGTTTTTCCCGCGAGAATTTCTTCCAATCTCGTTCCCAGGAAGCTCAGGTGTTGTTAACAGTGGATCGTATACATGATTTAGAGAATAAATACCCTCGTCGCGGTTGATGATTTTGGCCCCCTGGGAACGAGATTGGAAGAAATTCTCGCGGGAAAAACAAGTGGATCAAGTCACTACCGAAGAAGTCTTCCGAACGGGAAGACGAAACTGTCTAGTCGTGAGCAGATATTTGGATTTGTAAACAAAACATTTTTATAATTTCAATCTACAATCCTGATGAACTTATTCAATAGAGTAGCCTTATTTTGCTAATATAACACTAAAATGTATTACTCCCTATAAGGTTCATTAATAATATAGAATGAGCTCATTAAGCATAGAATGAACCTCTCTGAGAGGACTAATCTTTATTTAGACTATCAATACTGGAGTATTTATGTTTAGACCAAGTTTAAAGTTAGACCAGGTTTGAGTTGTTTTGTGCATCATACGGACACTATACTTCTACTCATATTGGCAGATATTATTTCATATACACGTGTATAGTGTCCCAACAGGTTTTGAATACGATTGCAGTCAAAATATCTATCTATCAAAGCAGAATACTACAAAAAATCTTTTCAAAGACAACCAATGCCAGAAGTATTATTGTCGTGCAGACATAAAAGAATCATGACCTTTAACGGTACCATTAACTTGAAAGATATTCTTGTACCATTGATCTCACCTATTCATCCATTACTGTACTAGACAAAATAATTGTGATTTTTACACCCATTGATGCACAATGAATACATGTACTGGGCATAATGGCTGGGTATTAAAACTAATTGAATCACACAATAGCGCGCCTTGTGCAGATATTATCTTCATAAATTTAATATGGAATTAAGATAGCAGTACCATTATTGCTAAGTTTAATGTAGTGATAATACAGCAGGTGTTTTCTGTCACTGTTAGGGACAAGACTGTGGTCTGATGATGAATAGTAACAAAAAAAGTTAGCTTGTCAGTGTAATGTTGTACATGTTTTAAAAACAGTAAGTTTTATAAAAATGTATGAATTGTCAAATTTTACTTAACAATTTCCATGCGGCAGTCGTCTGCAGACGAAACTTTCAAAATTTCACAAAATGTTTCAGAAACATCAAAATTATTGAAGTTCATCACCATATTTAGAATCACCATGACAAATGCATTAAAATAAGTATAACCATGCCTAGTATTGGTTCAGTTAGGTCAAACTAATAGCCGCGTGGAAAGTTTTAATCAACTGGGAAAGCAAAATTCTGTGGAGAGCTTATGAATTGACTCGCTTCACCAATTATAGTTTTGCACTGGATTATAAAGATAACATTTTCAAAGTTGCCGTATGATTTTTCTTTAAAATCATCCTCTCTATCTGGCATCGAAACGTTATTTTTTATGCCCAACTCTATGTGAACATATGATAATCTTTCAATTAAGCTGAACTGTTTAATATCATAGATATTGGGGGTCCATTAAAGGTATATTATGTGATCTTTCCAGGGAACGCCCTCACCATCAAAAAAAAAATTGAAAGAAGATTTTCTTGCAGATTTACATTTCTGATCATAAATCGTACAAACATTCAAAGTTACAGGGCGATACGATTCTTAATTACTTCAAAATCATGATTTTAGAGTGAAAATAAACTGTCGGATTATCCGACAGTTTATATATTCACTCTAAAATTCACTCTAAAACCATGATTTTGAGGTAATTAGGAATCGTATCGCTCTGTAACTTGGAATGTATGTATGATTTATGATCAGAAATGTAAATCTGCAAGAAAATCTACTTTCTAAAAAAAATAATGAATAGAGCGCGCTCTCTGGAAAAGATCACATAATATGCCTTTAAGGCTATAACAGGTTAAAAAGATGGTTCATATGATTATGTACCTCCTAATCAGTCTCATCATTTTGACGTAGCTCATTAAGGCACAAAAAAACCTGCTCTATGGTCCCGACCAACCCATTATTTTCCCCCAAACGAAGAATTTAATAACGTTTTTACAAAAGAAATTGAAACATTTTTGAATTATTTATTTTATAAATTTGAACTTTTTAGGATTTTGTTTGAAATTGTTTGAAAATTTACCAACATTTTCACACACAAAACACACACACCGCCCCTAATACTTGTAAACACCGTCAAACGGGGACTTTGAGTTATTCCCGGGAAACAGGTGTCCGTTAGAAGGTGTTTTGTCATGTGTGTGTCCGCGGTTGTATAGTAATCACCCGAGTGCACACCAAAATGCACATACCCTTGAATTTTTACATTGAAATTGCGGACTTACGTTTAATAGAATAATAAATGAATAACGCCATCTATCCTGTCATTCATGAGTTGGCGGATCTAAACCCATATCGTTCTTGACGGTATCAGGATACTGAAAGGGTCTTCTGCCTCTGTGATGGAACACAAATAACCTTATAATTAAACATATAAATACAAGGGTAGTGGCCTGGTCAGTAGTGGAGCCTACAAGAACATTTACTTTGATGCATTCTTATTAATGATTTCTTTTGTGTTGAACCTCTGTGTTTTCCAAACAGGTTTTTGCGTACAACTCCCATTATCAGATGCAACATGACAGGTCATGCTTGACATATACCAGTGAGGAGGCATTCCTGACATTACATACGTGTGGAAACGATGACAATCTCAACTCATCTCAACGATGGAGACACGATGCTAAGGTGAGAATGCTAGAACTTTAAAGGGGCAGGAAGAGATCCTTCATGGAGGGAGCCCTCAATTTTTTCAGAAGTTGGGTTTTTCATATATACATATGCTTATATACGTACTAACTACCAACCAAAATTATATAGCTTAATTTGCAGTATTTCATGTGAAATTCATGGATTTGATGGCGTTTTGAGTTTCGATGAGATCACATCGAAACTACTACCCAAATTTATCTAAAAGGCCACAGATGGCTTCTTACTTATTTTTTTCATGTTTATTCAAAATAACCTTGAAGACCTTCCATTGCTTTTTACGTGATGCGCAGTCATGACCTCCAATATTCAATTGGTGGTGATTTTTAACCAAAATACAAAAAAAGTGAAAAGCACAAATATACCTTCGGAAATGTCTGTATTTTTTATTGTTACTGATTTTTTTGTGAAGAAATCTTACATGAGAAGGTTTCTATGTATATCATCTTTCTAAATAAGGTGAAAATATTGAATTTCATTTTTTGAGAAATCTCTCTATGCCCCTTTCTTTAGTCATTGTAATACAATGCAATATCACCACATCATCCATCCCCAATTAGCCTTCTTAAATTATGGCTGACACAATGGGAAAGGGCGTATTTCTCAGTTTTAGTAAAAGCCAAGACGATGGCGGCCATACAATTTCAATAGTTGTAAAACCCCTGGTTGTATTGTACAACATTTATCGCACCACATCGGCAACACTGGATTGAACGATCTCGTGTGATGGTCGGTTGTTTTTGATGTAATTTGCCTCCTTGACCCCTCTCTTGAACCAACGAGAATCCTTGTCAAAAAGATCTTCACTTTATCTTAGTCCACACAGTGTCCTAGACTCGATATGGATGTGGTAGGATACATCAGAGCCAACCAACCATCACTCAACATAGACGGGGCCGATACCGATTACCGAGAGTCTATGACCCGATTCTGACGTCATATTCCGAAAGGTCGAGACCGTCAGTTCAATCATTAGTCTGCTGAAGTGTAGCAACACCTGAAAATTCCAGGTACTGTAATTATTATCTTATGTTAAGAACGAAAGATCAATTTCAAATTAATGTTCTCTTTTATCTTTCAGACTCAGACGTTCGTGCATGTTGCCTCTGGCAGGTGTTTGGATATCAAGATGGCGGACGATGGCAGTGGACAATCATATATCACCACGGCGATGTGCAATTCTAGATCTCTTACACAGACGTGGACACAACACAATATTACAATGGAGAATACATGGTTTAGGTGACAGCGGTTGAAAATCAGACAATGTACAATAATTACCATACTTAATGTATGTGTATTTAAACTCTTACACAAGAGAGAAAACTCTTACTCAAAAGAGAAACTCCTACACAAGAGGAAAAAACTCTTACACAAGAGATAAAACTCTTACTCAAGAGAGAAAACTCTTACACAAGAGAGAAAACTCTTACACAAGAGAGAAAACTCTTACACAAAAGAGAAAACTCTTGCACAAGAGAGAAAACTCTTACACAAGAGAGAAAACTCTTACACGAGAGAGAAAACTCTTACACGAGAGAGAAAACTCTTAAACGAGAGAGAGAAAACTCTAACACAAGAGAGAAAACTCTAACACAAGAGAGAAAACTCTTACACAAGGGTGAAAACTCTTACACAAGAGAGAAAACTCTTACACAAGCAAGAAAAGAGTAGAGGAATGAAATTAACTCAATTATGTGCAATATCTCGTACACAAACTTGGAAACTGTGATGCAGCAGATCAAAAGGGGGGACTTTGCAAATGAAGTCAATTTTGAGTTTATTATGTGTGCTCTCAGATCATTATCTAAGCTTTAAAATGACACCAAAATTGATCAAGGCATTCAGATTTTACAAGTGATAATAACTATATTTGTTGTCCGTTTTCATCTATAGCTTGAAAACACAGAAGCAAAGTCCCCCATTTGATGTGCTACACCACATATCGTATTGGAAGGAACGTATAACCAGGCTAGGAATAAAGACTGTTCTTTGGGCCCAACTGACTTGAAAGGTTTATTGGACAGGGTGTCCCATAATTTGGGGATAAAGTGTAGCTATAAATCCTAAAGATTTGACAATCACAAAAACATATTTGCCAAGATGATAATAAGTAACCCCATGTTTGGGATGGGCTTTAAGTATTTACATTGAACAAATCACAAAACAAATGACAATTCCAATTCGATGTCTGATAAATAATTTCATGTTGGACTTTGATTTTAGGCAATAATGATTTTCTAACACAAAATGGATTTACAGCCCAATAACAATTATACCCTACATAAGCCAAAAAAAGAAGGTCTGTCTCTTTTTTGCCCTTTCGGAGCCAATATTTGTTTCTATTTTCTTTCAGACAATTACACACAAAACACACACAAAATTGGGCTCATGGCATAGGGTTATACGGCAAAAGTGACTCTACGTACTTATGCATGCGGGTATGTGAAACAGATCTTTTTTTTCTTGGTCTAAATTTTGAATTATATTTATGCTACATCGTACAGGGCGAGTCAAAAAAAATGTACTCAACTTTGGGATTTTATATCTTAAAATCCATGCAAGAATGTCACAGATTTTTTATTAAGACAGACGGGTTATCTGATCAGCTTTCTAAATAATTTTAGTTGTATTACTAAAATCTGTTTGATAGCAGAAAACTGTCTACTGAAGATAGCACAATTGGTTGTGGTAAACATATTTTATGCTCATTTGCGTAAAAGTGAACATTTTATAAACCAAACAAAACTTGCTACATTTTAATTACATTGTTTTGTCATATTTCACATTGAATGTTTGAAAAATAATTGAAAATGTTTGATTTGTCTTTATAAGTTAGCCATTGTATACCATACATGAATCCACTTGTTCATTAATATCAAAACAAATATTTATAATAATTATTTTACTTTGAGTTCACATTTCTTTGACTCGCCCTGTATAAGGGCATTTTAAGATGTTGTATCACTGGGTTCCAGTTACTCGTTACCTTGACATTTGGTAAAGAAATGAGGTATCCCGCCTGTGATTTTGTTGTTGAATATTTTATATGAAGTACAACTAACACAAAATGTTCCTGACCAGGTGATTTTATGTTAGGCCAAACAAAGAAGGTCTGTCTCAGAAACATTTGTCAAAAAAGCCAAGTGCTGTGCGATTTAAAAAAAATAAAAAAAATTAGAAAAAAGGCTATGAGGTATGCGATTTTTAATTTTTTTTTGCTAATCCAAGCTTACAGAGACCTTTTTTAAAAAATATTTTGTATTGTGTGCTGTAGGCCTCAGTGCGTAGACCTACGGCGCCGTAGCTCATTTCACATACCAATGCGGGCGGGCTTCTGAGACAGACAATCTTCTTTGTTTGGCCTTATCTAATTTAAAATCAGTAATCAGTATCACAAATCTAAGATGTACATTAACACTTTCCACGCGGCTGCAGACGACATTCCAAAATGTCACAAAATGTTTTAAAAATGTCAAAATTATTGAATTTCATTACCATATTTGGAATCACCACGAGTAATGCATTGCAATAAGTACAAACATGCCTAGTATTGGTTCAGTAATCCTTGAGATTAACCTTGAAAATTGGGAAAGGTTTCTGAAAAATCTGTTTTGTAAATGATAAGACTAATAGCCGCGTGGAAAGTGTTAAACAAGGACATGTCCTCGCCACAACATGACATTCATTCATAAAGATTGAGTTGGTACTAAGATTGAGTTGGTACTTTTTCAGTTATGATGCTTTTAGCAGCCACACCTAACAACGACAACAAAAAGTTTGATTTGTATTGTTTGTTATTGATTTATATTGAACACAGTGTGCTATTGAAACCAGACAGGCATGTATGGATGAATGGTGAGCTGTGATTCATTTCACACAAATTGTCACTGTTGAGTATACACTAAGCAATGATATCACATAGAAAATAATTGTACTGCAACTTCGTTGTCGGTTGGTCTATAGTTACTCAAGTCATCATAACTTGAAAAGTACCCACTCGATTTTTACGAATGAGGTATCAAATTGAGGGAAGACATTTGCTCGTGTAATGTTTATCTAAGATTTTTGATACCGATTAGTGATTTTAAATGAGCTAACATTAAAGCAACTAACTGGTCAGGAACTTATTTGGGATGGGTGTATACAATAAATGAACAGCTAATTGCCCTGTTGGTACTGTTGCTGTTATCATAGGTCCATAGTATTGAGCCTATCATGGTCTTATATATTTGTAAACTTATGTTGAGTTCATGCAGTAATGGAATTCTTGCACAGAATTGGACAAATGCAGCCCCATTAACTATTGGACAATTAACATAAATCCCGATGATTGGATTTTTATCTGGTATTAAAGGTGTATGTTCTGATCACTCTTTTTGGCTATGATTTTTTTTTTCACATCAAGATATTTTGAAGAAGAATCTCCATATTATCCTCATTATGTCTGTAAAATCTTAGGAAATGGGAATTGTTTATTAAGACACCAGCTTCTTGTAGGTGCTGTTCAATCTCTAATTGTTCCAGTATTATGTGCGCTTGGGCTGTGAGAATTTAGCGCAACATGTCGCAAGTTATACGGTGGTTCCATGTTTAAAAATGGTTAGAGGCGAAAATTCTATACGATCATCGAGGCTGCTGTGCACTGCAATTGACTTGTACAAAACTATATAAAACAAATCTCATAAACTGTTGATAATCTAAATGGTATACAATTATTGAACATTATAAGTCATCAAATTGTAGCTTTAAGAATTTAAGTCATCATAAAATGATTCGATTTAGACAATTAGATGTATGTTTATGACAATCAACCACTCATTTCATTCTCATTGTAAATATTATATACCCTTTGTATCTTTGTATATTATACACACTTTGCCAAAATAAAACTGATAAAACTTTTAAATGTAGTGTGTATTTTGTTTGTAGATTAACACTTTCCAGTCCACACGGCTGTTGTCTGCAGATTCCAAGATGTCACAAAAATGCCAAATTTATTGAATTTCATCACCACATTTACAATTACCATGAGAATTGCATGATAATAAATACAAACATGCCTAGTATTGGTAAAGTAATTATTGAGATACACTTTTTTAACAGTTGAGAAAAGTTTCTGGAAACAAATCTTTTTTTGAATATGGTAAAACTAATACTAGCCGCATGGGAAGTGTTAAGAAAGGTATTTTTGCCACAACAAATTGGTCCACATTTTTTGCCACAACAAATTGGTCTACATTTTTTTGGGTCCACTTTGCTATGTTATTGGCACAACAAATTGGTCTACTTTGCCACAATTTTGGCGCAATAAATTTGGTCCACTTTGCCATGTTTTGGTACAACAAATTGGTCAACTTTGCCATGTTTTTTTGCATGTTTTTTACAAATTGGTCCACTTTGCCATACTTTGGCACAACAATTGGTCAACTGTGCAACGCGTACAAATTGGTCAACTTCATGCAACGCTTTTGGTATGACAAATTAGTCAACTTTGCCACGCTTTTGACACACCAAATTGGTCCACTTTGCCACGCTTTCGACACACCAAATTGGTCGTCAACTTTGCAACGCTTTTGGTACGACAAATTGGTCCACTTTGTCACACTTTGGCGCAATAAAATGGTCCACTTTGCCATGTTTTTGCACACCAAATTGGTCCACTTTGCCATGAATTTTGCACAACAAATTGGTCTTTTGCCACGCTTTTGGTACAACAAAATGGTCCACTTTGCCACACTTTGGCGCAATAAAATGGTCCACTTTGCCATTTTTTTGCACACCAAATTGGTCCACTTTGCCGCGCTTTTGACACACCAAATTGGTCCACTTTGCCGCGCTTTTGACACAACAAATTGGTCCACTTTGCCACGCTTTTGACACACCAAATTGGTCCACTTATCCGCGCTTTTGACACACCAAATTGGTCCACTTTGCCAAGGTTTTGCACAACAAATTGGTCCACTTTGCCACGCTTTTGACACACCAAATTGGTCCACATAGCCGTGCTTTTGACACACCAAATTGGTCCACTTTGCCAAGGTTTTGCACAACAAATTGGTCCACTTTGCCACGTTTTTGACACACCAAATTGGTCCACTTAGCCGTGCTTTTGACACAACAAATTGGTCCACTATGCCACGCTTTTGACACACCAAATTGGTCCACTTTGCCGCGCTTTTGACACACCAAATTGGTCCACTTTGCCACGCTTTTGACACACCAAATTGGTCCACTTTGCCAAGGTTTTGCACAACAAATTGGTCCACTTTGCCACGCTTTTGACACACCAAATTGGTCCACTTAGCCACGCTTTTGACACACCAAATTGGTCCACTTTGACACGCTTTTGGTAAAACAAAATGGTCCACTTTGTTACGCTTTGACACAACAAATTGGTCAACTTTGCAACGCTTTTGGTACGACAAATTGGTCTACTTTGTCACACTTTGGCACAATAAAATGGTCCACTTTGCCATGTTTTTGCACACCAAATTGGTCCACTTAGCCACGCTTTTGACACACCAAATTGGTCTAATTTGACATGCTTTTGGTAAAACAAAATGGTCCACTTTGTTACGCTGTGACACAACAAATTGGTCAACTTTGCAACGCTTTTGGGACAACAAATTGGTCTACTTTGTCACACTTTGGCACACCAAATTGGTCAACTTTGCCATGTTTTTGCACACCAAATTGGTCCACTTTGCCGCGCTTTTGACACACCAAATTGGTCCACTTTGCCATGTTTTTGCACACCAAATTGGTCCACTTAGCCACGCTTTTGACACACCAAATTGGTCCACTTTGCCATGTTTTTGCACACCAAATTGGTCCACTTAGCCACGCTTTTGACACACCAAATTGGTCCACTTTGCCATGTTTTTGCACACCAAATTGGTCCACTTTGCCGCGCTTTTGACACACCAAATTGGTCCACTTTGCCATGTTTTTGCACACCAAATTGGTCCACTTAGCCACGCTTTTGACACACCAAATTGGTCCACTTTGACACGTTTTTGGTAAAACAAAATGGTCCACTTTGTTATGCTGTGACACAACAAATTGGTCAACTTTGCAACGCTTTTGGTACAACAAATTGGTCTACTTTGTCACACCAAATTGGTCAACTTTGCCATGTTTTTGCACACCAAATTGGTCCACTTTGCCGCGCTTTTGACACACCAAATTGGTCCACTTTGCCATGTTTTTGCACAACAAATTGGTCCACTTTGCCACGTTTTTGGCACATTAAATTGGTCCACTTTGCCACGCTCTTGGTACAAATTGGTCAACCTTGCCACGCTTTTGACACACCAATGCGCGCATCACACGCTGAGCAATTTGGTGTAAAGATCGTTAAAATTGGTTCACTAAAACATCTGATGTACATGTAGTGTCATTTGTAAAGCATTTAATTGATTTTTTTTTGTAAAAAGCAATATGGATGCAGGTTGCAGGTTCAAATCCGGTCAGAAAACTCTGTAGAGAGTTACCAGTTTGATTTGTAATCACTCAGTTCATTAACTTTGTTCACGTCTTTTGGGCTTTTGTTCACATTTGCTCTATATATAAAATTTTAAAAAAATAAAAATTAGCATTTAAATGAGCTAACCACAAGAAGTCAAACAGGGGCGTCCTAAAAAGAATTGCTCTCTCTAAGGGTTGTGCGACATTGAGACATTCTCAAGCAAGTGGCCGAGCACTAGCAAGTGATTGCTACTTAAGTTGGAAATGAAAACAGTCTAAATATCAGGAAATATTGGCGATTGAATCAAAAAAAAGAAAACGTTTTTGAGGATTTTATATCTCGTTTTACAGATGGGGTGACAGGTGACGTCATACCAAACATTTGCCCTGGCAGTTACCATTTTTCTTTGCCCGGCAGTATGCGCACACACCCCGTTTTGTTTAGGACCTGTGCTTTTAAAACTTGTGCCAAAGCATTATAAAGGGCAATAAGGCACATTGGACAGTGTTTTGGTCATATGCTGTTCCCTCAAGCATGTATCGACAGTCCAGTCCCTTCGACCGTTGCGTTTGTTTATAAGCATTGCTGTCACCCCATCTATACAGAATGGCAGGACACAAACATAAATACACGTCAAACATCTTGCTAACATTGGTTTATTTAACCAATATAATTTTATTGTAAAACATTCTCCAATATGTTAACATCTTTCAATGATAAGAAAAAATCTATTCAAAAATTATTTAATAATAATTATTTTTTCAAAATATACAGAAACAACAAAATCAGATGGTTTTATTTAAATAATAAGAAAACAATTATTCATTCATTATTATACCAATGTATGTTAAACATTTTTGGACTGGTATTTTGTATAAGTCACACACTGTTACTATATACTTTAAATGATTTCACAAGTTATCCAAAATCAACACGGAAAAAGAGGCAATGTCATGTTTACTGCCCCGTTAACAGGATACATTTCACAGCTTATTCCATAAGCGTGTACCGTTATGGGGCAGAGAACATGATATTGCCCTAAAAGAGTTGTGGTTCTTAATATTTTCCCTATAATTGGCCTACATTTGTAGAATACTGACTGCAATGAGGAGCACAGTTAACATGATAGGCCTGTGCTGATCTCATTCCTGTCCCAGAAACACATAGTATGATTTTGAGATGACCACAGGCCTATAATATTAGCCATGATCAAAATAAATACAGACGATGTTTGATTGACATATTTACTCCATTAAATGCCCCTGCTCTATTAAACGCCCGCCCCCCCCCCTGAAAATCTCAACGTCTCCCATACAAATTTGATAGAACAAATATGTGAAAGTCGCTTTTCTTGTCCTAATACAACAAATTCGCCTGCAAAAATTGAGCTTCTTGGCTATATAAATCATGAGATGAATACCTTTTTGCGATAAAATCGGTCAAAATATGATGCACGATGCACATTCTGGATCGATAACACATCGGCGATATAGCGAGTGACACTTAAAACAGCATGGTATAGATGAGGTGACCGTTGTTTACATCAGTAGTGTTTACAAATTGATTAGCGCCTGGTCTAAAGACATGCTAGGGGTACTAGTCCATGACTACTGCATACATCATACTATATGAAAGCAAAACACACATCACTGAGTGCCAATTTTAAAAGCACATGCCCTTATGGTGCTTACGCATACTGCAGGGCAACCAGATTTAGTACCTGGTCTCTCATTGTGCTTAGGCATGCAAACCATGACTACTGCACTATTACACCGTAAGCATTGTAAGTAATGATCAATCAAGTGTTAATTAAAGCACATTCCCTGTAGGTGCGCTCGCATACTGCCGGGCACTACGTCACCGGTCACACCATCTATACCACATCCCTACCAAAAAGTATTCTGAGTGACCCCCCCCCCCCCCTGGGCTTTAACACTTCCACTTATACTCATAACTGAACAGGTTATTTGTTAGACAGAAAAACACACCATCCTATATTAAAAATTGCTCACAAACAATGATTATTAATAACAATCTTGGTAGTATAAAAACATGTATTCGATAATCAGT
Source organism: Ophiura sarsii (assembly GCA_035610835.1). Lineage (NCBI taxonomy): Eukaryota > Metazoa > Echinodermata > Ophiuroidea > Amphilepidida > Ophiuridae > Ophiura > Ophiura sarsii. The sequence goes on from JAYJML010000024.1 coordinate 239,563, forward strand.
TCTGTTATTCTTCTATTGTACAATTATTACAAAAAAAAGCTATTTATTTACATCCGATATAATATCTTCTTTGCCATTTTGACAGAATTCATGCATCAATATAAACAGCTAGCATGAACTCTAGTAATCTTTAGCTGCATCAATGTTTGATGTATCAATTGGACTGAAAGCCAAAAAGTATGTCGCCGAATATAACCACTGTAACTGTACAGTGCTTAAAATAAGTAACTGACCAGGTAACAAATATACTCTTAACTCCAAAACTATAGCTCTTACATCCCTGGGGCTGGACAGTCCCGGGACTGTAAATTATAAAGTTGTAAGGAAATCTCTTTTCTTCAATTTGAGACATTGTTCATGAAGATTGGTTAATCATTGAGAACACTACATTGATAAGGATAGAACAAAGTGCAGTTTACATTTTCACACTTAGGTTTTGAACACGCAGGACCATGTGACAGGTATGTGTATGGGCTGCATTGATCAATTGAAGCATTTCCAATCCTCAATAATCTGCCTGTTGCTAGTCCGAGGCTGTGTGTCGACGAACAAAATGTTAATATGAAAAACTGACTTTGTTTTGGTTTTGGGCACATGAGTCATTCAATCTTCACGTGTAATAATCTCAAATTGAAGAGAAGAGATTTCCTTACAACTTTATAAATTAATATTTGTGTTTCATATGCATTCTTTTGTTCATGTTTGTATACCTTGACCATGCATGAGTCGTCTTTCCTGGGCTACTATAATACACAGTGCAAGTGTTACTTAGTATTCAGTATATACACCTGAGGAATGCAACCATATTGGTTGCATGAAACAGTACTGGAATAAAACTTGATTTAATTTGGATTAAATTAATATTTGTACGTATGAGCTATAGTTTTGGAGTTGCGAGCATATAAATTACCTGGTCAGTTACTTATTTTGAGGACTGTATACGTAAAATAACAAGTCTATTAAACATAAATAATAACAAAAATAGCAACATTGATTGTCAACAATGTGGAACAAAGGTTAAATCACTCTATAATTGCTGATATACTTTTATGTATTGTTTTCTTCAAATTCTACAATTTCTTCAAAATCTACAATTTCTTCAAAATCTACAATTTCCTCAAAATCTACAAATAATAATAATGCTGAGCAAACACTATTTACACGTCCAGGCTATTCTTGACATAACATTAGGGATCACGTCAAAACTCGACCGCCAGTTCCGCCCGGTTCTCACAAAACGTGTCGTCTGTTATAATATACACACATGAGGTCAAATAGTTACACTCTGGTGAACACGACCGGTTGATAGTGCCTCGTCACACGCGTGAGCAATAAAATCTTGAAGTAATGGGCTCTCAAGTCTCAGTTGACAACCAGTACAATACAGCTATTGATTTTCGCTGGGGTTGGCTTTTTCAATCTGTTTATAGCTCAATTAACTTTTAAAATCAATACCGAAAGTCTATGAATGGTTTTTTTATAGAACGATTAAAGAGAGAGCTATTATGACCGCAAAGTAACAGATTGATAGTGTAAATTGGTCCGGTTACAGCATTTAGTCAACCGGCGGTTGTTCAGTGTTGAATGCATGAATATTCATATACCAGTAAAACATTTGACCTGAAACAACCGGGCGGAACCGAACGTAACCGGCGGTGGAGTTTTGATGTCTTCCCTTAACAACATTTTGTCGTGGTAATTTTCAGATATTTCTTCTTCAAAAGGTATATTTTGGAGCTGTTTTTTATCCATATCTTAAATGTTAACTACAGGAAAAAATATCACTGCCAGCGCATTATCATTTCACATGCAATACAATGTATGATCATTGGGATACCCTTTGAAATCAATGCACAGAGTTATGAATGTAGACAGTGGCATCCACTTTCATGGGGGATGGAAGGGTGAGGTTACGGGAGGATGGGTGGGGTTGGTTGGGGGATTGAGGTGTGGGGTTGGAGGAGGGGGAGGGTGAGTTTGGTGGAGGAAAGGTTGGGGTTGGGTAAGTGTGGTAGCGGATCCTGCATATTTTGCGAGCAAATGGACAATAATGTGCTCTGGAATACACCTAACCCCAACCCTCCCTTGAATGACCATACTCAAAGCATAACTCATGCTTTTAAGATACAAAATGCAGCAATAATTATCATAAACACTATTCGCACAAAAATGATAGCGAGCGGACAAACTAAATATACAAATAAGCATTCCACTAAATAAAAGAATCACATCAAATAATTGCCATATAACTACTTCTGATATCAAATTGCCTCGGTAGTACTCTTATTAGGGGTCGTCCAAAATTATCGCCATTTTCACTTACGTACAGAGCGTACGTAACTTTTTACCCCCCTCCCCACCTTGAGTTACGTACGCAATAAATGGCGACATTTTTGTAATTTTGTAATTTTAAAAAAAAAATCCCGCCTCTCAAGATCGCCATTTAAGTTACGTACGGTTGGGGTATATTTTGACCCCCTCCCTCTGTTACGTACGCTTTGTACCTAACTGAAAATGGCGAAAATTATGGACGACCCCTTACTATAAATTCTTTGGAACAGCTTACTTCATCTCCAAAGTAGATTTTAAAGACACCACCACAATGCATTGCGATTTTGCAAAATGTCCTAATTCTGGTCTCCAATTGGTCTCGGTTCCCACATAATCATGGCTTCAAAGCGAGTTCATCGTTGGAGCTCTTAGGTTCTAGTTTACATCAATGAATAAATTAGTTATCAGTGTTCCATTTTCTTATTTCTATAACTTAGAGCTCGACAAATGAATTGTGTGTAAAAAAACTTAAGTTGGCTGTCATTCGCGCAATGCATTGTGGGAAGACCTTGAATTCTTCTTTGCTTCATCTCTAATATTACATACACATTCATGAGTATCTTAAAGGCTTACATATAGGTGATCACGGACCTTCAATTTGCCGTTGACAACAAAGCATCAAAATCAAGTCTACACTCTACTCGACCATACAGAAGAACGTTCCTAGTGACCATGTGAGGCTGTGTAAGCGACCGTTGTTTACATGAGCAATATTTCCGAAATTCATAAAAAGTTTCACTCGATTTTCAGACTTTGACCTGTAAAAAACATGTGAAAACTTGCATTATGTGTAAATATGATAACATGAGTATGTAGAGGAATCACTTTGTCAAATATTCTGTTCGATGGTAATATTTCACGGGAGTACAAAAAGGGTTAAATTTTGGCCGTTTTGGTGATGGTGCAATCTGAATTTGTTTGAATTCACGTAGTTTGTGGTCAACGGCATGTGACGTCACTCCGTAATCACCTATACATCAGACTAAAACACTCCTACACCCAAAACTATCGACACTGATACACTTGCAAGGCTTGTCATACAAACAGAATTTTGCCTGAATTTGGGTTTCAAGTATGATGATCCCATACAAACTATGTAGAAACAAGTGTATCAGCATCAAGATTTGGTTCTCTTTTTGTGGTGGAGAGGATATGTGACCCAACATGAAATGAGTAAATGAGGCGGAATGCGGCAGTAGCTAATTTGATTAAAGAGCACAAATGTGGGACAAGGTCCAAATAAGTCAAATTCAGAACAAGTCTCATTTCTGATCTTTGATACATCTTGTATCTAACCAAAAAGACTCAAATTCATGAAATGAAAATAAAGAGTTAAACTACATTTTGAGGTATTTAATTTTCATTTACTTCATTGATTTGTTAACAAAACCAATAGGCCAAACAAAGAAGAAAGTCTGTCTCAGAAACAATGTGCAAAAAAGCTAAGTGCTGTGCGATTTTATTTTATTTTATTTTTTAGAAAATAGGCTATGAGGTATGCTTCTTTTCTTTTTCTTTTTTCTCTTTTTTTGTTGTTGCTTATCCAAGCTTACGGAGAACTTTTTAAAACTTTTTTTAAAAAATCAAAAGGGAAAAAGAAAAAAGAAAAAAAAGAAAAAAAAGAAAAAAAAAGAAGAAAAAAAAGAAAAAGTTTTTTAGCCCCCAGCGCATAGACCTACGCGCCGCTCCGTAGCTCATTTCACATACCAATGCGGGCGGGCTTCTGAGACAGACCTTCTTCTTTGTTTGACCTTACTTTAATTGCCTATAGCTTGTCAATTTGTATTTGATGTTTTGAGACAAAGTGATTTTTAACTTTGGTTTGGAATGTGATATGACATTGACTTTGGTATCAAAATGTCCCCTAACATATGTATATTTTCATGATATGATCAATAACAAAATATTCATATTTCCCTCATTGTACCTCATTTACTTGTGTTAGGTCACATATGGTGTGATCAACATGAGTTGGAATTCTGAATTATTGAAAAGATATAACAACCACAAAAAAATCTTTTGTTTTCCATTGTTTTGAAACTCTTCACTAGCTCATCTTTGGAATTCCAGGAATTCCAAAGATGTGAGCTAAGAAGTTTTCACTTAAAAGTGTCTATTCATGATAGGGTTTTCTGCAAAATGTAGCCTTGCTAATAACCAATACGATCAAGTTGAAAACCGCTGCAATATTTTGGGGGTTAATGAGACGATTATTATCGTCGTAGCTACTTCATACTAGAAACTGCTTTGGCACTTTTTATTATTCCTTGGTTAAAACAGAGACATGGTTATCTTTGCGCCAACTGATCTGGTTTTACAGGCTATGGTGACAATGTCTTATTGTGACACCTTGCGTTATTGAATAAGCTTAGGAGTTGTGAAGCAGTATGTTATTTATTTAGTACATTTTATGACCAACAGGTTACCAAACAGGACATTGTGACCATGCCGATCATGGTATCACACGATAGCGTTCATGATGCAACCCTGCTACAAAGAGCTTATAGTTTTATTAGTCAGTTCCAAATTGGCGAGAAATTTGTGTTTTTTATCTTTCCGCATGTGTGTAATTTTTGCCATACGCCCACGATTTTAGCCACACACATGCATATAATAATGCACAGTGCACGTATTGCCATCATGTGCCCCACTCCTTCTCTATTCATTCGCTGCTGTAAGGAGACTCTCACTGATCAACCTATAGTATAACTATGCGAAAGAGCTCTTTCTGTTCTCGTAAAGAGCTCTGTTTTTTCATGTTTTAAAACTAAAGGAAAAACAATATCTATTAAAACAGAACTTCCTGCTCACCGCACAAACAGACGTTATTCAAGTACTGCAGGCTGCTTATAGAAGTATTTAGTTTCATCCATTTACAAGGAACTCAGAATATTAGCAAAATCAAATACCTTCACTATTATCATATCTGTTCAAGTTAGATGTTCTGTTGGTGTGTCATGGTACATCCTAAAATGAATATCATTTTACAAAAAATATAACCAGCAAAATTGCATAATTTAGCAATATAAATCAGTTGGAACAAAGCATAGTAGAGACTCTAAGTACTTGCGTTATATCTTAATTACATCTAGTACATCAGATATTACATTTAGTACATCAGATGATTATGAGTGGCCAACAGAGACAACAAAAACAATGTGTAAGATAACAAACAGTACATATAAAGTTACACGTACAACGTGCAAGGTCAGACGTCTAAGATAACATCATAAGTTACAGAATAAACCCAAGTTATATATATTGCTCTTTATTCCGTAAATAGCTAGTAAGATATCCAGCACGTACTATGTTTGTAGACTAATTCCTTCCGTCTCCTAACATGGCACACTGACGCGAAGCCGTGCTGTGTTGGAGACTGAAAATCAAACGGTTCGAATGATTTGGGGGTTTCTGCGATCTGCGTGTGATCGTATTACACTGCGACATCATGTTATCGCGCAGGTTCGATTTCAATAGGCGCTACACACGCACGCACAGCAGCCGCGTCGCATTGCGTATCAAATTACTGTGACTCATGAATAATTCAGTGTGTCACAAAAAGCGACACAAAAGTCCCACAAAGTCCGGCACGAAAAAAGCATAGAAGCGGACCAGTCCCCAAGACAAGGCCAACGCAAGCGCACAAAAGCCGACGTTGCAGGGGATGGTGGAACCAGTCTACTATGTGTTACCTTAGATGTATTATCTTACACATGCTATTGTCTCTAATGTCCACTCATAGAGGACTGTCCAATATGAGGTAATAAGTCTGGGAAAGGGGTTCCACCTATGAGTAAGCTATCACAAATTAAGCTAATACAAAGACTTCTATTGTATGAGTTATACAGATTAACTCCATAATAAACTGCTCACAAAAAGTATCGAAACACTTAGCAATGATCCAATATATAATGGCTCGAAAAGATATGCATTAATCGAAGTAAAATAACCAAGTGCATAATTTTGTTCTGCCTATTTTGACACCTCGATCGTTGAGATACGATGTTACGGAGCGGAGTTATTGTCATTTCAATGATCGTGGGTCCAGTTTCAAAAGTGACACTCATCCCTATTGAAAAGCACGAATCTGATCATTCTAAACAGTAATGCAAACCTCTTTCTATAGGATGATTGTATGAAATGGGGACCAAGTTTCCAAGTTGGAATACTTACGACTAGGCTAATTTGTGATAGCTTACTCATAGGTAACCCCAGTAAATGAAACTCTCCTATCAATTATACAAATGTAGGAGGGAAAGGAGGCCAGGCATTGAAAACCTCTTTGATAGGGATGTTCAGTTTTTTGATGTAGACATATCAGGTGTTTTAAAGTCTGACATTGACAATTGTCCATAAAGTCATTATTATTCTGGTCAAACATACATAATCAATAATTGCTCATTTTCCCAATGATTTCAATGTTTGTAATACACAATATCCAGTCATTGTTTACAGTAAAGGTACATTTTACCACAAGAGACACCCTGTCAAAACACATTTCTTTAACAATAAAAGGTCTAAATAAATGAAAAAGAAAAGAATGAGTGCCACACAAAATGATTTGGAAGAGCATAATACTAATGCACAACAATCACCTATTTTGCAGTGATTGGTGAGAGGATATAAACCTCTGATAAGAATAAGAAATATACATCATAGTAAGGCTATATTAAAAAAAATCATTTGTCTCAAAGCTCCCGCGCACGTTAGTTAATTGATGCGCGTTAGAAAAAAATATGAAAAAAAATCCCAACATTTCACCGATTTTTCATTGATAACATCATTTTAAATACAAAAGTTCACTTTTACAAGGATTTCAATATTTTATATTTATAAACAATTTTTAAAAAAACTTCAGAAAAATTGCTTTCCGCATTAGGTTTTGAAAAACTGAAGAGCTTTGAGACGAAAGATTTGTTTAATATAGCCTAATAGCAATAAATACAACATAACATTTCTGAGTTGATAAATTAACAGGTATTGAAACTCAAAATAATAATATCATCACGGTTCGTTCAAAACCTCATATCTTCATCCTGGCCCTTTAGCATTCATAAATTAACACTTCCTATGTATAACCTTTAGAAAGTCTGCTTTAAACATGTTCAAGGGTAAAACACATCTATCAAAGCCTTGTAAGTGCTTTTGCCCCTGAACATGTATAAAGCAACACTTCCTACGCATTACCGTTAGGCAGTTTTACTTTATACATGCTGAAAGGCTGGAAAACACAGCCACGATATGATAATTTTAATCTTCTTAAGAAACAGATTGCATCACAAATTTGGGGTTACATCGGGTCACAAATTTGGGGTTACATTGGGTCACAAATTTGGGGCATATTGTGTCGAAATTTAGGCTTTTTCCTGCTACATACTGGCTGGCTTCAAATTCTGATGAGATTCAAAGAATCAATTTTTGTAAAAATAAAAACACACAAATATATTTAGTTTGTGTATAATGTAATGAACTTTCAAATCGCGAATTTAAAAACAAGCGAAATGGCTGAAAATCAGCAAAGCGCGGAAATTGATTTTGTAATAAAATCAAAACTCTAAATGTCCATAACTTGAGAATTTGTATCTGACATTTTGAGACAAAGTGATTTTCCATCATCCATAACTTTGGTTAGGAATCTGATATAACATTGACTTTGGTACCAAAACACCCCTTAAGCTATGCATGCCTACATGAGGCAAAAAAAAAGAAGGTTTGATTGTCCTCGTCCGCCCGACCCTCTTAATCATTCCGACTCAAAAAATTTTGAGAAAATAAAAATACTCATCCAAATAATAAAGATTTTGTTCCCAGTTTTGGTTACCACAACAAGTTCATCTCATTTTTACTTTTGGTACCTGAAAAAAGGGCAAGTGAGAAAAAAACAAAAAACAAAAACCTTTTCCCGACCGGCCTACCCAACTTTTAAAAGTGATCTATGGACAATCAAACAATTTTTATTTTTTGCCTGATATGAATAACTCAATATTCATATTTTCCTTATTTAGCCTCATTTACTCGCATTGGGTCACCCGTCACATAGGTGACCCGTCACATAGGTGACCCGTCACATCAAAACATACCTCTTGGGATCTTTTATTCAATGTCTGATTTTAACATCATCAAAAAATGCAAGCTTTAAATTGACACCTCATAATTGAAATTTAGCCTTAAGAATCAGCAAATATGATGAATAGAAGCTTAGCATTTCCTTTTAATTTCTATTTTCAAGACATTTTACTTCATATCTAGAAACTACAAAACCGACAAGAGGAATGTTTTGATGTGACGCGCCACATATTCTTTGCATTTTGTCTGCAGCTAAAGTGGTGTTTTTCATAACAACGTTGTCTTGCCTGACATTCATTGCCACGACTTCCATTCTTGTCTGTCTGCTATCCTGCAAACATGCAACAAACTGTAAAAGCCAATATTTTCGCGTACAGATATTTTCGCGGATTTTGATATCATAGACATTTCGCGAATTGTTTTTTTTCGCGGGCGACCGTCTGTAAGCATTGCATGAATGTGTAAAGCAATATTTTCGCGTGTTATAATTTTCGCGGAAAAAGATTTTGCGCGAAAAGCGCGAAAATAAAACCACCGCGAATATTTCAGCTTTTACAGAGGATTTCTTGTGTAGTCCAGCATGCTTAGCACCACACTTTCTTTTTTTTTGCCCCCCTAAAAAAATCTTGCCCCCCCAAAAGAAATATGAGGCTGGTGCCGCCACTGACTACGGTACCAACAGGAATTTGTCCCAAAACAAACAGTGCAAAACATGTGTTAAAGTAATTAACAGCTGGAGATCGTAAAGAAGTTGAATCTCAAATGTTTTATTCAAAACATAAAGGGTCTTTAAGAGAGGACTACATTGAAGTCACATCACTTGTACTACTTGCAGCAGAATTTTCTTAAAGACCCTTGTTTAACATCGTTATAAGCCTTTCATTGCAATGGAATGTCAATGGGAACCGGTAGACACTGGTGACAGAAATCAGTGGTCATGTGATGAAAGTGAAGCATGCTGGTAATACTCAAGAAATCTTCGTTGACATACCCCATTATTTTGGCTGCGGAACTATAAACTAGTGTGTAGTAAATGTCCAATTTCACACATCGATGTCTCGCTAGAAAGTTAGTCACATTTTCATCCTGCAAGTCTGCTCAAATGCCAATAGGCAATCCACACCATTATTTTTGCAACAAAACTGTACAGTTAAATTTGCAGTCTGCAACTTTAACAAATTGTATTCATAATGTCTTGCAAGGAATTTTTCATTGATATCAACACTTTCATCCTGCTAAAAATAACTTTGGTACAATACTTTGTTTTCATAATATACATACACCTCCCCTTCTCATCCCTTCCCTACTCCCTCCCTTCCCCCTCCCCACCCTCTCCCTCCCCATTGGTATAAAATCCTGACTACAATACAACATAATAGGGCTATTGTTATCTGCCCTCCGTCATAGAGATATCAACTAGCTCCCATTGTTGCCCTGTGGAGCTGTTGCATCTGCTTAGAGTTGGAGAGTCTTTACCAGCGGGCGCTTTGTCCAAACAGTAACCGCTTGGACTGTGTATTATTGTCTTTTTCTGGATGGAAAGAATTGGATAAAAAAGGTATTGATTAGTTAAACAAACACACATATATACAACTGGCAAACAAAGTGGGTAATAAACACAGAATTGTGGGGTTTTTTTACAGACTCAAAACAGTGTTAATTCACTGTATTTTGTGAATTATCAGAAACTTGTTGCTAGCTTTCTAAGCAAAAACAAGCATGTCAGCACAGACCCATATTACACAAGCAACTCCACTTTTTTATTAGAAGAAGTTTTGATATTACTAAACACACATGTTTCGAAGGTAGGAAGAAACCACTGGAGATCTCAGAAAGAAACCTTGCACATAGAGTCCCTGTGCCACAAGGATTTGAAACCGGGACCTCAATGTTGCAAGGCTAAATGACTGCAACATCATCCACTCTCTGTTACTCCTCCCGTATCATAGGTTTCCACGTGGCTATTAGTTTTACCAAATACAAAACAGATTTTTAAGAAACCTTTCCCAACTTTAAAAGTCTATCTCAAGGATTACTGAACCAATATTAGGCATGTTTGTACTTATTTTAATGCATTTTTTTTTTATGGTGATGAAATTCAATAATTTTGACATTTTTGAAACATTTCATGACATTTTGGAACTGATGTCGGCAGACGACTGCAGCGTGGAAAGTGTTTACAGTTATCCTCACAGTAAAATTATTTCACCTCCTTTAACCCCCTGGGGTCTACCTGTCTATCTTACAGTGGTTCTGATTGGTTTATTACAAGATGTACTCATGTGAATAGCCAATTCAAATGCAGCTTGTAAAATGTTTCACTCCCATCTTTATCAGGGATACAATTATTCTAACAATGTCTCTCATTGGTGCAATAAATGATGTATCCATCTTTTTAACCAATCGGTCGGTAGTTCTCAGGGGGTTAAGATTGCCCTAGTACATGTATCTCATGATCTGCATCAGTATTTGCCATGTATGGAGTCATCTCATCAGCCATGGAATTTAAATTGTGTTTTAACGTATATTACAATTCTGCATTTTCTTGCTGAATTTATCTGATGGTTTTGTATATATATTTATGTAAATAGTTGTTATGTCCGCTATAGATTTTTCTCTGTGAAATGAGGGCCTGCTTGGAAAGCAGTGCTTGACACTGAAGCTGTTTACCCTCAATAAAGAAAGATTAAATAATAATATTAATAATCTAGACATATAGTCTATTAATATTATTATTTAATCTAGACATATAGTCTATTAATATTATTATTTAATCTAGACATATAGTCCAGTCAGTTCCAAATTGGTGAAACCTGTTTACAGCATCGAAGAGCGCCGCGCGCCAAACGCTCGCATGGCACGCAATGTCGCGTTGTCATTGTATGCATATGCCAAAATCGCGCTTATACGCTTAGATTACTTTTGCGCGAGGATAGATAAAATCTGAATATTTCTCACCAATTTTGAACTGATTGAACTATAGCTCGTTGCATCGCATTCCTCCATTACCCCTCTCACCCCAACCAATGTGTCTATTCCTCTCTACCTCATCTCCCCCTCCCCCTCCCCAAGATTTTCACTTACATTTTCATCAAACCTCCATTCTTGATTACCATGTTTGCCGTGACATTTATACATCATAATATCAGCATAGTTACTATTGGTAGATGCATCTAGACACAAATCGTCATGTTTTAGCTCGTTATCCTTAGTCAAGGCAAATATCTGATGGAAAGAAAACAACATATACAGTGTATTAGAATAAAAGAGGTGCCGTCACTGCTTTTCCAGGCAGATGCAGGGTGGTGTCCAAGGCTCAAGATAACAGTTTTTTACCGGGAGCTACTTTTTTTAAAAGTAGCGCCCGATCTGGTCATGCTAATACAACAAACAAGGCAGGATCCAAAAAGATGGAATGAAATCCAACACCCAAACTTAGATAAGGGAGAGATGGGTTCCCAGAAACCATTTTGACTCACCAAAGTCTGATTTGAATTATAGAGACCTCAGAGAACATTGTTTTATACCAAGACATAGGGATGTCATGCTGTTTGACGTGCTTTGCCCAGCCTTCTAAACCCCTAAAAAAGTGTGGACTATTTTCAATCACCTATATTTCATTTACACAGTTCAACAAAAATAAGTTAAAATAAGTTTGCTTGAACACTGCACAGGTACTGCTTGAATGAGCATTCGCGTTATTGAACTTTTAGCAACTTTTGAATTGAGGTATTCCTCCATTCAATGTGTGCTCATTTAAGCATTACAACACCTGCATAGTTATAGCTCCGTTCTAGTGTTGCTGTGAACACGTACATTATGTGTGCCGAAAATCGTTTCGATGGAGTAACTCATTTTAAAAATATCAGGCATAATCTAAACTTATTTTTGTTGAACTGTGTATGTCCATAGTGTGTTTCACATAAGCTGACCATCTTTTCAATGTCACCAAATTTGGTAGCAATCACTTAAACCCTTAGAACCTCTCTTATCAGCCAGATCCTTTTGGGACTAACTCAAGGTCATGATTTCGCCAACTGTTTTTCATCTGTCAACAAGTGCACAGGTGTAAGCTAGTGCACCCTGGGTGAACTGGCCTGAGTGGACCTTTACCTTTAATTGTTTCAGTGCTAAGTCACTTGCTTGCGAATATGGGACAGTCTAAATCTGAATGTGCCAGCATCATCACTATTTTTGTGCACAAAAGAGTAATTCTCTACCAGCTTGTAGTTGTCAATGTAACACTTCTTTGAACATAGTTGTTAGGGGTCGTCCATAATTTTCGCCATTTACAGATACGTACAAAGCGTACGTTACAGGGGGAAGGGGTAAAAATATTCCCATAGCGTACGTATCTCGAGGGTGGTAAGAGTTACGTGCGCTCTGTACGTATGTGAAAATGGCGATAATTTTGGACGACCCTCTTAGTTTGTGAACAAGATAATGGTCACTTTGGCACATTTAGGATGAGACCTCTCCACATTCACAAGCAGATGGCTAAGCACTGAAACAAGTGGTTGCTAGGAATGAGGTATCGTTGGAAAGAGAAACACATCACCTTTTCATTGATATGAAGCACAATATGAATATATCACAAAGTATTTGAAACATTGGACATTTGATAAAAGAGTTGAGGAATTTATAATAGAGTGGCTGTCTTAATAACACTCTCACTGACACTCTCTATCACAATGTGCACTCTAAATTTCTAAAAAGGCAAAAACACAAATTCCTTTCTATCTAAAAGTACTTTCAAATAGAAAAAGTTCCTTAAGCCAATTACAGAATCTGCGCATCCTGGGAAATCCTGAAAATATGATTCAAAGAAAAGAAAAGATTGTTTCCCCTGAAATTCAGCCAAATCAATATTGCGGTTGTTATACATACCCTGGGTTCATCTGGTACAGGCTGAAAATATGAACTAAACCAACTCAGTGATGCATACAAAATGAAATAATTTACAAGCGACTTGAGTTTATTTTCCCCTATGAGGCACACAACAATATATAGGGTGTGGGGCAAAATCTCATTGTGAAAGGTATATTTATCACAGTATTCAAATTACGGTTGTTTTTTTGCAAAAATTCCTTAAATATGATTTGTGCTGGAAAACCTTAAACATGGGTACCGACTCGCGAACAGACACTAAACATGGGTCTCATATCGCGATTAAAACACCAAACATGGGTCCAAATTCGCACAAAAAACAGTTAAATCAGCCATTTTCTAAAGGTAAAAACACCCTAAAAGTGAGTGAGGATTTTAACCCTCCAGCAGCACACACATCATAAAATAATTTGAGTACCTCCCCACCCCCGGGACTGCAGCCTAGATGGCACTTGGCCTGCGACATGTGAACATTTCATTTGTCAATACTTGGGGGAAAAAACCCTGTTTTACAAGCCCAACTGACCCCATTCTTTGCGTTTTTGGCCAAAAAACTGTTTTTCACAAATTAAAAAAAAATCTCATGATTTTTGCAAATTTTGGTGACATTTAAGGTTTTAAAAAAAATCCGACCAACCCTATTAGACAGGTCCGTCCATCCCGTTCATCGCTTAACTGCAACCTTTCCCTACCTGATTACCACCTTGTCCGTGGCAATTGAAGAACCCTACTTTCTCATTTTCTTTCCGTCCCATGTTATCTAGGCATTTCTTGGTTTCCATATTTCGAACCTGCGGAGACAAAATTACATAAGAAAAGTTGGATGGAGTATGAATATATATATATCATTCAGAGAATAAAATATAGTTTCTAGCTGTTTTGCTATAAACGTTGGTCTCATCATGGACTTAAATAAACACAATTCAAATTCCTTTGAACCTCATTGAACTCAAGCCATTTGATTATGTCTAACATTCAGTTACAAACCAATGAGAAAGCCATCAACTAAAATCTGTGGAGTGCATTGGACCATGCTCATACACTACGGCACAAGTAGGACTATCCCATAAACACAGACTTCTCAGTCTACTAAAGTAAAACTCCCCACAGATTATTTTGGAATGTGTGCTATATTCTTATCATCATCATAACCATCAGATTGTTGTAACATAACTCCCCTATAGATTTGATATCCAGTTTAAACTGAGAGTCTGGATATATTCTGCTAGATACTTTCCTCCTAGACTTGATCCTCCATGTCTTCACTATTTTACACACAGCCCCTGTGAGGGTGCTCAAATGTGAAGACTAGATTAAATACAGTTCCAAAAGTGTGCGCTGATAAACTGATGAATATTCATGAGCTTATTCATGCACCATCATGCCACAGTGCGCCGGTAGTTATTCATGCGGCGTTGTACACCGCGTGACGAGATAGGGAGCACGATTTACCTCCCGTGGGGCAGCGTGACGATCGTTCGACGCACTGCCTTTGAATTGGACCAATCAGATGACATTTCTGTTGTTGCTGTGTACAAATGCATATGCTCGGTATTGGTTTGCATATTCATAATATGCTAAATACTTTTTCGCCATGTACTTTTCCCAGTCCCTCTTTTTGGTCCGCCATTTTTAAAGATGGCGGCCATATAGAGGTACGCGAGGACCCAGTCTACCTACCTCCCCTATAGACCGTACGTTCAGTCTAAACTGAGACTCTGGATATATGTTGTCTAGATACCAATCAAAACTCTTGCACTCAAGTTTATTTCGGAGTGATTTACGTGCCGAGACGTCGCCGTACTCCGTCTTTTTTACACCTGTGAGGGAAAATTACAAACATAAATAGATGAGTACGAGAATAGACAAATGTTGGCTTGCCTACAGTAATTTGGAGTCTGGTTCACGTTATATAAATATGATTGTTTTATTTTTAAAAAGGAAGTTCTACTTTTGGAAAAGAAGATTTATTTTTAAAATAAAAAGTGTTATAAAAAGAACCTGTCAGGAACAAATCCGGTATAGGGCCATTCCAGAGAGAAAATTGCTGATCGGATGCTACTTCATCTGAGAACTTGAACTTGTGTGTGATCATATCTTGATGGCGCTGTGGGCGCTGTTTGTCGTCTGTTTAGGTACAGACTTAAAGTTTACATGGAATTGTTGGAAAAATTCCCGAAAAAATTGTACGGGTTCGAAAATTATGATTAAACTTAAATGCTGGACGGTTTTTAAAAGCCTGAAATATGATAATTCATGTTTCATTGTTTGTTTTATACATTTTGAATTCATTTTCTCACTTTACACCAGTGGTTCCCAACCTTTTCCTGGTGGTGACCCCATTCCAGACACCAGCATCAGAGCGTGACCACTCACTGCTTTACACCATACCATCGATGTTTGTGTCTGACAGACTTGATGCAATTCTACATAAATTCCTTGCATATTTTCATTGACGTGACCATTTATATATTGATATATTATTCTGTGTGTTCTCATAAAATGGAAATGTTGTATTAATGACGTTGGTTAATTAGAAAATGTGACCTGCTGTTTCAGTATGCGCAGGAGTTTCCTATCCCAAAATGTATGGTATCCCTGGCCATTATCTCATGTATTCGTCCCAATTTATACTTGACTTTTCCTCAAGTTAAGGGGTGACACCATGATGCTACTCACCAGGAGATATTTTATAATAGAAATTCCTATACTGGTCCATTCACACCTCAGTTTTTGATTATTTTGATTGATGACCTTTGACCTCAATAGTACCCATAATGCTACTCACCAGGTGATATTTTATAATAGAAATTCCTGTACTGGTCCATCCACACCTCCGCTAGTCTTTGATTATTGCGATTGATGATCTTGCCCGTGCCACCTGGGAATGTGTATGGTGTAGACTTGCGGAAAACATGACCTACATGGGAACAGGTGACTATCTCTAGCGTTCCACCGCACATCCATATCTACAATGGCATAGAAACATGTATTAATATATAGGAAAACATGACCTACATGGGAACAGGTGACTATCTCTAGCGTTCCACCGCACATCCATATCTACAATGGTATAGAAACATGTATTAATATTTCATTTCATATAAGGCCTACAAAAAAAAAAGGGTTTGTCTCAGATGACATGAGACTGAAAATCTAATGTGGTCTGCGGATTTTTTTTGTTGATTTTTTTTCTTCAATTTAGACCTGATCGTTATTTGTTTGGTCAAAAAGTTGGATTTTGCAAGATTTGTTTGAGAAAATTGGAAGAAAAAAAAATTTTATTTTTAAAAAAACCCAAAAAACCCCAATATAAAAAAGCTAACGCAGGCGGTTTTGGGAATGCGCGCGGGTCATCTGAGACAAACTTCTTTTTTTTTTGGGCCTAATGTGCACACTGTATATCTACCATCAAATTAGGCAAACACTTACAGGCGAGTCACAAATCATAAGCTATTTTTTGAAAAAGCTTCATGAAAAATTCACAATCAATCAGAGTGCTCAAAAATTACTTGGGCGACGAAAAAAAGAAAGTTTGTTATACGGGCATATGGAGGACCTCTCAGGGCAGGTCTATCGGTCTGGCTTTTTTTTCTTCCTTATTTTCCCTTGAAAATGACATTTTGTAATCTTTTGACAAGCAAAAAAAACAGAATTGGGTCGAAATTCATTGGCACATGAACAAAATGGGTCGGTCGACCTGTACAACAGGGTTTCTTTTTTTCGTGCCTTATCTGGCTTTTCAAAAAAGATGTTTGAGGTCAACCATTGTGTCACGATATTACATCAATTTTTAAAGAGCGCCCTCTATTTTGGAGCCAATCCAAAGGGTTGTAATTACCATATCATGCTACATTCAGGTGCCCTAAAATTCCTTAAATAAGCCAGCCATGACAATTATACATTGGTTATTGACATCCAGTGGATTGGGTTTAATCTAACAGGCTGTACTTTAATCCCGGCCCCCCAACTCAACACAAAAGTTGGTATAGATAAAATCTTATGGCTCCCAACAGTAACAGACATTTATGGTCCTGTGTTATAAACTGGTGTACCCCCAAATGGTGTATTTGGGTTGTTACCATCTTCTAATTAAATGATTAAATCCATACTGTGATGTTTTTTGTTTTTCCTCTTTTCGTAAAATACCCCTTTTTCGTATTTCGCGGAGACTAATTCATGAAATACCCCCTATTTTCATGATTTCGCGGTCCTCGCTGACAATCGAAAATACACTCCTTTTCCGCGATTTTTAGAACAGTCATGGTTACCAACTTTTGTGTTGAGTTGGGGGCCGGGACTATAATATTGTTGAATTTTAACAAAATGATTGTTGTTTTACCATCATCTCTTGCATTTTGCAAAAGATAATTTTTTGACTTGCTCAATAAAAAGCATTCTTACATTGATTAATATTGTTGAATTTTAACAAAATGATTGTTGTTTTACCATCATCTCTTGAATTTTGCAAAAGATAATATTATGACTCGCTCTATAAAAAGCATTCTTACATTGAGAAACACGCAGCATGACAACTGTCTGTCGGACAGCTTCTATCAAAGTGGGAACTTTCACGCTACATATATTTGTTTGCACTTTTCACGCTAGAATCAGCTACCGTGAAAACAATAACACAAAAATGGATTTATTTTTCCGTATAGGTCTATGTGTGATGAAGATACAAATGGTGAATTTAAAAGCACACAAAACAGTTGAAAATCGGTAAAGCACAAACAATTATCAAACAAAAATTACCCCTTTTACATGTAGTACATAATAAATGACTATCACCTTATTCACAAGTTCATCTATTTGACAGATCCATGGAGGAGCCATCATGATAAATTGCTTGTGTGATTGAGTAGTAGACAACAATTTGTCATTTTACTGTTACTTTCAATGCAAATTCAATCCCTCACGAAATTAAGTGGTTTGAAGGTAATTGATGGTGTTCAAATGGGCGTACGCAAAAAGTACTTGTGAGCTCTTTTCTTCAAAAACCGGAATCCACTGAAAATTGATCGGATGGTGCAAAACGCAATACATTTTGACCGTAAGACAGTAAAGCTGAACTGGAGTAATATTGAGCAGCTGAGGTGTGAAAGTATATCCTAGGGAACTGAAAAATGGCCATGTAAAGTGGACTTTCAATGTGAGTGCCCCCCCCCCCCCCCCCCCCCCACCCGGGATGAGGCCGACAATAAGAATTCTTTAGCAAAATGTAACAAGTATGTTGATGACTAAACCATGGCTAAAATAGAGTGTATGCAATAAAACGGAATTGACAGCCATCATGGAGGTATAAGCTAGCTCTAGTACCAAGCTGCAAGCATAATGAGATGTGACCGAAGGGCATTCCAAAATTAGAGCTTGGACTCAGCTACCAATGTTCAGAGGGCACAGTTTCTGTCTATTGAGGAGGTACAAGTCTATTGCTAGTATTTAGTCACATATTTGGAAAGACAATTACATTTTCCCGCTCCATGCGCTCTGGTCTGACCAAATCATCTTGGAAACACAGGTCAAAATAAGGAGATAATGACACAGTATTAGGCAAATGAAAGTTGATTCCATGTTTCCTGTAACATTTGGTTCAAACCATAATGAGGTAACTTTTTCATTATTCATTATTCATTATTTTGCAGCAGTTCATTATTTACAAAATAATGACAATTTCCCCAATGCTTAGGTGATCATCGAAGTCGATTTCTATTTTTAGGTTCCAATTGATTCAGAATGTAAACAAAATGCGATGTTCGATGAAGGAAATCAAGGAAAACACCGAAAAACTTCAACAATATCTCAAAAACGGCGGTAAAAAATAGAAAATATCAAATAATGAATGATTTCGCTATTTTGGCATTCATAACGCGGTCGAAAAAACCAAACGCGGGCGGGTTACGGGAAACATGGAATTAACTTTCATCAGCCTTACATACACTATATTAAAATACCCCCCAGCTCACAACTTCAGAATGGTCACAATGAATTCCACCAATCGCCACTGGAAATGGCATACAATCAGGGATACTATTAATTTTGGGATAGGAAAGTCCTATACTAACACACGTAGCGAAAACGGGGCTGTTTGCATAAATTACATAAATTATGGTAATCATCGGAATGTGTCGGTGACCGGCGTTGAACGCGTTTAACAGTGTTTAACCAGGTTTAACGTAATATTTGGTCAGCATAGGTTTGAGGGCGTTGTGGATTTACACAGACGACGGTGGCCACGCGAAACCTAAATGTTGAATACGTAATGAATAAGGTGAATAACACGTAATCGTGAATGTTAATCTTATCATTTTGACAAATTCATCATAATTAGAAGAATTGTCATCGTTAACCGGGCGATGACTGTTAAAAATAATTCAAAATAGTGCACTCCCGTTGACATATTGGGTCGTCTGAGAGACGCGTGGCCAGCGTCGTGTCGTCTGCTACAATCACGCCTGATCAGTATAGCGCCACCAGTTCTATGCTGACCAAATTTTCATTTAAAAGTGGACCCGATCGGCAAGCTCACTGGCATACCCCTGATACAATGTAATAAGTCTCAACCTTATCAAACATCATCATTTTATAAATTTGTTCAAGTATGTGTCTAACTCATTCAATTCACGCCTAAGCAATCAAACTCACTACATGCATATTATTGGAGATATGTTTAGATAACACTGTTTGGAAAGCACTCCAATATTAAGAAAACCAAGAGGATTGGAAGATTGAGAAATCCATCGTAGCACTTCGCAGAGTGCACCACTCATCGTAAGTAAGTCAGGTTAAATTCTCCGCTTTAAAGATAAACTAAAATCTTTTAAAGGGAGTGAAATTGTACATTGATAACTTAACTCTAGCGAAAAATTAAAATTGTTCCTAAACTAGACAACTTGATATACAACAATATGAACTTGATGAATGTAATTTTTTATTCATTTATAGGGTAAATACTAGGGTCA
This sequence comes from Ophiura sarsii, assembly GCA_035610835.1. NCBI lineage: Eukaryota > Metazoa > Echinodermata > Ophiuroidea > Amphilepidida > Ophiuridae > Ophiura > Ophiura sarsii. The sequence goes on from JAYJML010000024.1 coordinate 259,809, forward strand.
TTCAATAAGTTCTACCTCCTCACTTATAACATCACTAATAATCATGACATTTTGTCATGATTTTAGCTCTGAATCATAGCTACACATTTATAGTAAATGATAATAGCAAAGTTATGAGGTAGAACTTATTGAATGACCCTCATATGACACAAGAAGGCTCAACCTGTTCAAATGTTGTGCTTTACCGATTGGTATCATGAAGAACGCTTACAATTCTCACCAAGTATTTATCTAACTCATTCATCTCACACCTATACAATCACATGCACTATATATTATTTGAGATAAGTTTAGATAACACTTGTTTGGAAAGCACTCCAATATCAAGAAAAAACATGCGAGGCAGGAAAGCAGCAGTTGTGAGGAGTGCACCACTCGTTGTAAGTAAGTCAGGTTAAATTCTCTGGTTTAAAAATAAACTACAATCTTTAAAGGAAAGAAGTCTTGGAACAGTGAATTCTCTACAATGTACATCTCTCTACCAAGCAATAGGGAGAAATGTCAGAGTAGGTTGTTTTTTTAAGTGTCTAAGTCTCACACAGCTACGGTTTTACTATACAAAATAGATTTTACAAAAACCTTTCCCAAGCATCACTGAACCAATACTAGGCATGTTTTTATTACTTTTTTAATGCATTTCTCATGGTGATTCCAAATATGCTGATGAGATCCAATATTTTTGACATTTTTGGTACATTATATGACATTTTGGAACTGTCGACGACTGCATGCAGCGTGGAAAACGCTAACATTGACTGATGGGAGCGGGGCAAATATATATAAGACATCATCCCAAGTTCATGCAACAAAAATACAAATAATTACGTAACTTGAGCTTTGTATAATATGCCACTGATATTTCAGGAACTGGACAACTCACCCTAAATGATATTTCTAGATTTTCTCCTCCCCAAACATCCATGCCAGAGTCATAAGTTCCTATCTCTTCAAAGTAGCTCTTGTCTATTGCAAACAGTCCACCAGCCATTGTGGGTGTTCTAGAAGGGAGAAAAAGACATAACGTATTAAAAGAGGATCCCTGGGTGCTCAGTGGTCATTACAAGGGGGGTATCATGCGTGTCCAAGGACTTTCAAAAAGTACCCTAAATACGTAATCATGTTTATGTGAAAAAGCACCCCCTAAACAAGTATGGCACAGTATTTGACACCCTAAGCAAGTAATATCAGTATTTCCAATACTCTAAACAAGTACTCAAAATATATTGATACCCTAAACAAGTACTCAAAATATTTTGATACCCTAAGCAAGTAATTTGTATAGTTTAAACCTCTTTACCGCATATGACACATTTCTAACCTTTTTTTCTAGTCCCTAATAAGCTAAAAGTACTATGAAACTAATGCCGAGCTTATTTATCAGATCACTTGCGAGGAATACAATTTGAGAAATATATCTCGCCCATGTATCATGGCTATTTATAATCCTCATGGAGCAAATAAGGACCCTAAATACGAAAGCCAATGATGTGAAAAGTATACCCTTTTTCTCAATTTGGCTTGTTTTGATACCCTATTCACGTAACGTACGTAACGTGCCCAAGCTTGATATCCTACCCTAATTACGTGATTTCTTGGACACGCATGATACCCCTCTTGTAATGACCACTGAGCACCCCGGGAAGAGGGTACTCATCCATGAACTGGTAGAGTAACATGCACCAAATTAGTATGGAGCCTCAATACTAACCCTAACGCTAAGGCAAAAATAAAATTGTTGTGTTGCCCTCAAGTGCCAAAATTCTTGAGATCGGGTCGGTCGGTCAATTTTCATCTTCTTCTTCTTCTTTTGCTGACAAATATTACTGAATGTCGTGGTTCATGTCAAGACAAAATTGGTAATTGTCAATTTTACTAATGTTTCTAGTGTGATAATAATTTAAAACTGTTTATTCAAGCAGAACATAGTAATATTTTGTGACACTTTGGGTAAAATTTAAATCTTAAAAAAACCAAAAAAATACAATTGTGACCCTGTTTTTTTAGATTTTAGGGTCGGTCGCTGAGGGCAACACAACAATTGTTTGTTTGCCTGATGCTAACAATAACCCTACATCCATATCAAAATAAGTATCACATGTATTACAAATAATAATGACCCAAAAGAGTCAAAAAGTGAAAAGCCTATAACTAACCAAGAAGGTCTTTGAACAGAGCAATAACTTTTACACACATTTTTCACATAGATTGTCACAGTCATGCTTTATACAGAACGCCCCAGGGGTGGGATTAGGGATAAAACTATCAGGGGTGGGGGAGGGGGAATGGGCAGAAATTGTAGTGGGGGTGGGGATACCACCCAGCTGGTGGTGGCAAGATTTGAACCTGGTTCCATCATCATGGGAGTCTGTGCCCTAGTGCACCTCACCTACTGTGTTCCCCGTGAAGGAAACGGAGAGATATCCATGCTGACAGTATTGATTTCAAGTAAGGTTTGTGGTGTATGGGGTTTTAAAGGGTTAAAAGCTCTTAGTATTTATCATTTCTCCCCCCCCCCCCCCCCCCCCCATTCCCCGCCCTCCTATTCAGAGAGGCGAAAATCATGTTTTTACCACAAAGAGAGAAAGCTACTCCTTCAAAAATTTGAACAATTCACATCTGAATGAAGTTCACAAATAAATTAGATTCCACAATACAATCCTGACAAATCTGACCAGCGTGAACGTACCTTAATGGAAGCGTCCTGTCACCGCTTCTTCTGTCATTTTCTCGCTGTGGGACAGGATACCATCTGAAGTTTAGTTTCCAATTGAAGCCACCATACGTCATGTCCGACCCGGTGTGGAATGCAAAATTGTCGTCGCTAATGACATCTATGATTGGACACACTACAACTGACCTGCATACGATAAAATAGAAGAGAAAATAACTGTTAAATTAGGAGGAATTCATATATTATTCAAATTTGTATGAATTTCGTCCCTAATCATTGATTAATATGAAAAAAGAAATCAAAAACTGTAAGCAAATAACATTCTAATCATCCATTAGGTTATTTGCCGATAACAAATCTAGAAAGGTATTTAATCACTTTGGAATGCCAGGTTGCCATATTCATTTCTTTCGCTCACATCAATTTCTGAAAAATATGCGAAAGAATCGTAAAAAAACCTTGAGCTTATACCGTACATTCATTCATTTCTTTGCATCACTACTGCGGAGTATTCCAATAATTTTCTGACAGGTGTGTACCGCTGGAGGTTTGAAATCCTGACGCACTTTTAGGGTGTTTTTATTTACCTCAACAAATAGCTGATTTGACTGAGGTTTTTCTCACAATTTGGGACCCATTTTTCCTTATTTTCTCGATTTGGTACCCATGTTTAGGGTTTTCCAACACAAATCATTCCCCATGTTTAGGGATTTTTTGCACAAAAAAAACCCTGTTAGAACGGCATAAACCACATAGACCCATACCCCACCCCACCTTTAACATCCTTGAGCATTATTCATTTCTTTTGCTCATCAAATCAATTTCTGCAAAATATGCGAAAGAAAAGTACCGCAAACAAAATCTTGAGCTGATACCGTATACTCATTCCTTTCTTTGCATTACACCTGTAGGATGATGGAGTATAAGGTTTCCTGCGCGATCAATACCGTTTATTTATCAACTGCAATTTAAAATAAATTACCTATACAAATACTGTGACTGTTATGTTAGCTTGCACGACAGGTTGAATAAATTACCACACATCTACCCTGACCCTGTTTCTCACTGCATCATGCATATCAATCAGTAGGGGATTATCTGCACTATACTGTCTCTCTCTCAATAATAAATTGAAATTCTTCATTCTTTTACCTGTTTTAAATATTTTTGTGATTTTAATATAATACACATAATAGCATCGTCTATCTAGTTACTCAATCTGAGGCACTGACAATTAACAAAACAAAGAGTACAAACATGTACAACAAAGGATTACACTTAAACAAGTTAGTAATTATTAGCAACATTACATAAATGAGTCTTTAAGCATCTTAGTTAATAGACAAAAAACAAAGTGTTTGCACTTTAGCTGCGATAATTAAGTATATCTTACATTGAGAGAATGAGATTTTAACCATATCTGACAGAATATCAAATGTGCTTCACAAAAATAAAATTATCTGAAGAAATAATTAAAACATATGGTTTGTCACTCCTTTTTACTTTTCACAAGCCATTTCGCTCTGCAGATCTAACCAACAAAAAACAAGCCTTATAAGACACGACTCATCATATGTATGTGAAACTTGACACTGGTTTGGTCTGAATATTGAACAATGAGCCGTCCCCATGTCGTACTCCAATTTCACAGTTTCCATTTATCGTCCACCGTGCGCAATCAAGAAATGCAGACTCTGACCGCAATCGGAACATCTTGTCAAAGTGCTATCTATCCATTAAAAGTTTAAAAAAGCTTGTGTTTGTGCTCGGACTTCCGCATTACTGTGACAGGCGGCGCGAAGTTTTTTTCTTCAAAATTGATGCCCCTGTCAACGAAAAGCTTGACCAACCCGTTTACTATTCAGGGATGTAAGTGGGTGATTGATCCATTTCCTGAACTTTTTACGCGAGATTTACCAGACGGCCCGAGCGCGGTATCGAACAATTATGGGGGTTTGTCCAGAGAGTAGGGTACAGGGTATGGGGGCTCGTCCAGGGAATAGGGTACAGGGTATCAACCTAACAAAAAGTGCTTGCCTCTTTTATGCTGAAATATTATCATCCAATTTTGTTATGGCCTCATTTCCGGAATTCCAGAAATTTTCGAAAGTTTTACATCTATGACTATATTTAAAAAAATTGTTTGTTTGTCCATGTTTGTACAATAGTCCCGACCGTGTACAATAGTCCCTACCGTGTAACTTTTGAATTTTTACTTTACTTTTTACTCTTTTTTTTAAAGTCACGTATATGGCCTTAATTGACCCCGCATCATGTATTAGTATTATGCAAGTTATTTTGAGTCAAGTATGGGTCATCCAAAAGATCTGAAACGGTTCAAAATTCAGCATACTAACTAGGACTGGGCCAGAACAATCACTAGCAAAAAACAAACAAAAACTACCACCCTACCTTTTGAGGACCCTCTATGGACAAACAAACATTTTTTTGTTGGCCAAATGGCATAACAAGTTCATTTTCTCATGATGGTCTATGTCTACATTTGACAGAGATTTAGACCATATGTCAGACAGAATGCAAACAACCTATAAATGTTTTCAAAAAATGAAGTGATCATTCTGACAAAATAATGAAGAAATATCAATCTGATCCACTTCTTTACATTTTAAAAGCCTTTCTCCTCTACAAATTTGACCAACAAGATAACCATTATAAGACACAACACGTCACAGGTATATTACGTGAAACGGGACACCGGCGCAGTCTGAATATTGAACAATGAACCAGAGCTATGCCTTTCTCAAGTTTCACAATTTCCATTTATCACTAACCGTGTGCGAAATCAAAAAACGCAGGACTTTTCTGCTGGCCGCAATCTGTACATCTTATCATAGTGTACTGTTAACCATAAAAGGTTACAAAAAACCTGTCGTTATTGTTGGACTTTTACATCTGTACTGTGACAAGTCCATGTGAAATTTGTGTCAAGATTAACCCCTGGGGTCTACCTGTCTATCTTACAGTGGTTCTGATTGGTTTATTACAAGATGTACTCATATGATTAGCCAATTCAAATGCAGCTTGTAGAATGTTTCACTCCCATCTTTATCAGGGATAGAATTATTCTAACACTGTATTTGATTGGTGCAATAAATGATGTATCCATCTTTTCAACCAATCGGCCGGTAGTTCTCAGGAGATTAATGTCCCTGTCAATGGATATCTTCATGCTACCATCGTGACAAAAGAAAGAAACCCTGTTCTGTTCTACGAACAAGCAGACCTCTCAGGATGGGTCGGTCAGTCAGGTTTTTTAAGTATTGTTTTTTTACTTCCCCCCTTTTGAAAATGGGCTTTAAAATTGGGTCGGTATTCATTTGCATGTGAACAATTTTTCCACCATAGTTTTATTTTCTGTATGGCCTTATTCCCATTTTGCAAATCATTGCAGGTCAAAACTCTTATCAATGAGAGCAATTTGCAATGCCAAGGTATAGTGCAATACTCCTTCCCAACAAAATCATATTGCTGGGACACTTTTTTCTAGCATACATGAACACAAATGCAGCAAGCATATACATCCATTTAGTTTTATGCGCATAGAGTTGTCTGCGATAGGGGTTTCTCCTAAAAGATTATTTTTTATTGTTGTTGTTGTTAAAAAGAATGAACATTTCTGACAATTTTAGAAAAATTCTTAAATTTATTGACAATTTTTGATATTCTATGAAAAATTTCAATAAAATGGGATGCAAAATTCCATTCAAGCATGTACCATCCAACTTATGTCGTCAACATTTTTTCCTCCCTACAGGAAGGATACACCTGCTGCTTTACGGTGACAAAAAATGAACACTCTGTTTTTTGCCAAATGTAGTGAACATTTTGGTGAATCTACAAGAAATTTTGCAATTTTCAAAATCAATGTTCTTTAAAAAATCCATTTTTTTCTCCAAAAAATGTTGAAAAAAATGTTTAAAGAAAAAAAAGTTGAAAATTTGAAATAAAATTTGGATTGGTTGGGCCCGTAGAACAGGGTTTATTTTTTCGTCGCCTTAAATATAAATCTGCATTAAAACAAAGTCAGTCCATCACAGACAGGTGGCCATGATCGATATTCCCATTTATTGCAAAACTTGCTGTGTTTGCGCAGCGAAACCCAACACCCCAATGTCTACGTACTGGCTTGTAGCGAGTTTAACCAATATGGATTGTGCAGCATTACGTGCAGAAGGTACGTGTGTGCCATGACGCCCGGGCAAATCCTATTACTTTTGTTTTCTCCAAACAAATTTATATTTGGAAGTGGGGTTAGCAGGTTAGTCTCTGTTGCTCCATTTGGGTATATGAATTCTTTCGGCATATATGCTTGCCTGTGTTCCTCCTCCAGACATTAGAATAACATGACCATTGAATAAAATAGGGCACTTTGATTAAGCTACTCGGAGGGAGGGGGGGGGGGGGGGGATGCCAAGCTTTTATTAACTGAGCTCTTTGGCATCTATGGACATCAGATTGGTTTCATTGAAGTAAAAACCTTCATGGCAAACTTTTAAAAACAACTAATTTCCGTTTTAGTCTGGCCTGCCCAGAGGCTAATGAGATTGATTAACGCTTTTCACACTGGCCCGATGATCGATCGTTGTTATGGAGACTAATTTAGCCTTTCTAAAATTTGCACAAAGTTTGATCGATCATCATCAGTCATTCCATAGATGTAGACCCTTGTGGGCGATTGATCGTCATAGCGACTATTATTGTGCCTACAAATGGACAAAATGAAAAGATCCATCCTCTGTGTGAAAAGACTTACTAACCCTAGGCATTAGCTGTTATCTGCATTAAAGGGGCCCCCACTAAGAGATGTGTTGGAGGCTGCGCCCTCAATTATGATAAAAACTGGGATTAGTATATTTATACAATTGTATTACATGTATGAACTTACACTTATAAGGATTAAGAAAAATCAGCCCTCTTTGTACAACAAAACGTCGATTTTTATGTCAGACAGTATCCCCCTGCAGTACGTGTGATAAATAACTCGAACCGTATTTGCACAGAGGGCGTTTTTAAATAAATTGCGATGGTATTGTTTTAATCAAGTTTTGCTGTATTTTTGATAGTAGAAACAACCATTAATGACAATTTTTAATGTTCATCTTGAATTCTGAAGTAAATTAAATTTAAAAAAATGTCAACACCACTTAATGTCCCTTTAAATGGTGTTAGTGGTAAAGATCTGTACCTGAATGGAAAATAAAAGACTCTAAAATGTACAGGATCTCCTTCTTAACCCTTTGACCACTAAGTCCATTTAGTTTCATACCCCACACTGTCCAGGACACTATAGTGAGGGTTTAAAGGGTTAAAGCATAGATGGAAAACTTTTTACCAACAATGGTTAAAGCAAGGAAAAGCTTGAGTAAGTCCTTTAAAAAGAAAGTGCACATCCAGTAACCTTAAAAATACCATACAGTCATCAAAAAAAGTAACTATACAGGTAATAAATGGGCTTCTAACTCTTACAAATATATATCCTACCTAAAAATATTTTCTACACGCGGACCAATCTACGGGTACCTTATCGATTACCGGTAGTGCAATTGGGGGATGCATGCGCAGGTTGGACAGTCGGCCGCATTGTTCCGATGGATCAATACGCCACACACACGCTGCCTGTCATTCTCTCCCCCGTGTTGAAATGTAAAATGCGAATTTGAAATTGTGACTTTACCTTACATTTTGGATTGTCGCTTCTTAAATATTCAACCGATCCTAGCGTGCAATAACTCATATTAAAGAAGATAAATTTCTCAACAACTTTATGATTTAATATTTCTAGGTAGGATATATATTTTTAGAGTTAAAAATACATTTATTACCTGTATAGTTACTTTTTTTGATGACTGTAGTCTATTATACTAAGATTGCATATGAAAATTGTCCAACACTGAATCCGACAACAAAATCTAGTTCATAATAACAGTGGATGCGTACAAAACCTCCTTCATCAGGCCTCCTCATATAGCTAGCTACCTACCCTATGGCACAGTTACTATATTAACTTGGATTAAGGCATACACGCTCCCAAGTTGTTGCAACATCTTTCTTGCTCGGCTTATAGAACTGGTTTTATCTGGTTATGGGCTACTCACCCTATTTTTATCATCCATGATTAGTTTCATTACGTTCATTCCAGCAGGAAGGTAGTAGGGTTGAACATTGTTGCTTCAAATGAATGTGGTGGTGCACATTCGACTTCAAGGTGGATGTTCTGATAATTGTTTTTTGCCCATCAACATTTTTTGATATCAGAAGAAACCCCATATTAAGAGGCACCAACTTATGAATTTTTGAATGAAGTGAAAACAGCCACAAATTAAGGACAACTTTTTTATTTATTTATAACAATTAGGCTGCAGAGCCAGGACAAACCCAATAGTGACAAGCACTAAATTAAAGGGATGCCCGATGTGTGTGTGTACAGATACAGACCCGGGATGATCCCCTACTCTTTATGAAGGAGTCTGACCTTTTAACGAGCTCGGGGATAGCTCTTCCGATGCACGGGACCACCATGTGACTTCCAAACCACAAGGCAATTAAGACTAAGTACCTTGCCTAAGAATACAAACATGTTGGCGGTAGCGGGGCTAGAACTCACAACCTTTGTATTGTGAGATCTACATGCTATCCACTAAACCACACATGCTCTCAACTAGATAGGTGGGACACCCAAGGCATATTGCTTTAGGTGCCTTGGGCTAGTTTGAGACAACTTTCTTTCTTCCCCTCTCTCACAATGTATCAGACTGTTTCAAAGACGGCAGTATGTGTTGGGTCATACAAGTTGTGCCAATCAAATAATTCTGGAAGACCCACCACACCATGTATTATAATATACTTAGAGTGTGAAGGGTACAATGTGACGGGTATTACATAATCATTCCCTCTTTTTTTTTGCCTCTGGTGTAATTTCATTATTTTTTATGCAATGTATATCTGTGTTTTCTGTATTCATTTATGTACGACGTATCATACAATTCAGCCTTTGGGCCGCTACATTATAGCGATAAATCCATATTAATCAATCAATCCCAAATAAGGCCTGAGCGCTAGCAGGGTAACTACAGTTGAAAGCAAAAAATCAGGGCACCTCTCTTAAGCCGAATGATGTCACAAAACAGGGTAATATAGCTATGACAGTAAGGCGAAGAAAAAAGCGCCCAATTCTACGGGCAAACAGACCTCCCAGGTAGGGTCGGTTGGTCAGGGGTTTTTTTTTTGGGGGGGGGGAGGTAAATATTTCAACAATGTTCAAAAAAATTGTCAACATTTAATCATTTTTCAAAATTAAAGACAATCAACATTTCATCAACAAATTTCAAACATTAATACATTTTCAAATTATGTGTAAACAAATTTGAAAAAGAATAAGAAAAAAGGTCAGTTGGGCCCAGAGAACAGGGTTCCCCCAACCCTATACCCCACATCACCTAATGCAATTCTATCATATTCTCTGTGCACAAATCAAAAATGCCACATGGGCTATTCCATCTGAAATCCATACACCCCCCGTGGAAGACATTACCTTAATCGGCCACACAGGGAGTGTAGATTTCGAATGGAGTCACCCATGCTGGTAACCCCATTTGAGATTTACACCCCCTATGGGGAAAATTAAGGTAATGTATTCCACAGAGGGTGTATGGATTTCAAATAGAATAGCCAAATGCACAGACAGAAGACTTGTGTCCTCTGCAAATGCCCTACATATCTGCCCTATATACGTAGATAGTCAGCGCCGATAGAGGCATCTAATTTCAATTTGTAAATACAAGTTTGATTTTGTTTCAAACATAAGCTAGATAAGAGCACTTAAGTATCCAGGTATGCATCATGCAATTACAAGGTAGATATAAGGTTTCCCTTGACAACCATATATAATATGATGCATTGTATTCAATCAAATACTTAAAGGTAGATGTTCTGATTTTCAACTTGAAGTTTTCTATTCTACATGAAAGGTCATCCTTAAAAACGTCGTGTCCCAAAATTTGAGATGCATAGCTATTATGGTTCTTATTTTAGACGCACAAGATGCTGTGAACTGTACCCATTGAGTAGTACACAAACTATATCGGTGGTAACCACCATTCGCGGTAATTCAACGCTATTTCGTCGATTTCTCTGTCATTATACCGAATTAGGCCGTCAAATTTCAGTATGATGATGAGAAAAATACGAGCTTTCATATGATTTGAAAATCTCCGTATGTTTGAAATAATTCTGTGTTACGAAAATGTGATCGGGTCATCTACCTTTATTTCATGGTTGGGAATTTATAGCCACCTGGTTGCAATTACTGAGTTTAAATGAAATAAAAGCTGTTTAAATTATCAACCTAATTCACAGCGGATCTTTATTTTTTACAGATCTTTTGTAGCGAACATCTATGCTTTCTAAGAGGAGAGTACCGTGATGTCTACCAGTAAAACAGAGCACTGCAAAAGCAACAATTTCTAACTTTCATTTCATTCAGCCAGCATGCTTATATAGGCTTTTTAAGCCTGGCCCGAGCATTTTGCTTGAGCCTGGTCCCTTCAGGACCCAAGCGGGTGTCCGTACAGACCGACCAACAAACAAATAAAAAACAATACGCTGCTTAAGGGAGTTTTATCAACAGATCAATATCAATGCAAATAATTAAGAAAAAAACAAAACACACCACTTTGCGGTGATACAAGTGCAATGCACACTTGTCACTTTTCCTCCCATTTTGATAACTTTTGCCAACAATTGTGGTATATCCTTGGTGTAAAACATTCATAAGTTATGACTAGTGTAAAGATTTTTTTTTTGCTAGTGTAAAAATGCCATTACGGAATAATAAAGCTGTCCTTTAATCCGTCAATAGAGAATTGTGTGTTAGGTTAATCCCGCGCTGTGTTACACCAAAGGATACACCACAATTGTATCTATATTCTTGAAAGAACTATTGATATTTGCCTCAAAGTTGGTCCATATACAAACCATGTGGGATATGAACATACAGTTGTCAAAAACAGTAACTATACAGGTAATAAATGGGCTTGTAAATCTAAAAATGTATATCCTACCTAAAAATATTAAATTATAAAGATGTTGAAAAATTTAACGTCTTTCATATGAGATATTGCACGCTAGGATCGGTTGAAAATGTAAGGTAAAGTCACAATTTCAGTTTCACATTTTACTTTTCAACACGGGGGAGAGTATGACAGGTAGCAGAGCCTGGAATATAAACACACGCTTGCTTCATGCCAAATGATGCAGCTGATGAAAGTGAAGTCATACAAGAAATAAATGTAAACATTTCAAACCGTACATTTACACAAACAATTTAAAAGATAAATCTCAAATTTAAGACTTTCATGTCTAGACTGTTGTTCTTTTCCCACTGTGGGATCTTTCTACTTAGAAATAACAGGGAAAAAATGTGATAATATCCATAAGGCAGTCACATAATAAGATCTAAATATCAGATTGCTGCCACTCTATCATGTAACCAACGACATATGTTTCTCTTTATCGGAATAATCTACTTTTTATTTGTTTGATAATTAACACTTTCCATGCGGCTATTAGTTTAACCATGAACAAATCAGATTTTTCAGAAACCTTTCCCAGCTTTCAAGATCTATCTATTACCGAACCAATACTAGGCATGTTTGTACATATTGTTAATGCATTTCTCAAGGTGATTCCAAATATGGTAATGAAATTCAATAATTTTGACATATTTTAAACATTTTGTGAAATTTTGGAACTGTCGTCTGCCGCGTGCATAGTGTTAAATAAATGCCCATGTTTTTGTTATATCATTGGCATCTTCTTGTTATTCATTTAATGTTCAATGACTTACAGGGCTGATTCCTGAAGAAGTTACAACAACATTATAAAATACAGGGTGTCCCTGAATGATTTATAACGGGAAAGGTGCATTTGTTTAGCTATGAATATTATTGTTAGTGGTCTGATATCTACATTTATTTAGCTTTCTTAGGAATTTTGAATCTTAAAAATTGGATGTTTTTGATAGAAATTATGAACTCTTTTGTAAACATAAGTGGATTTCAAGTTTGACCAACTTCTTTTGAAACTCATAAAATTATTGACCGTCACTGACCATGTTCGGCACAAAGCCTAATCTAAATGACAGGTAATTTGATGTTGGTGATGTTTTTGTGAAACAATATTTGAATGGTGCTAGTGAATTGTTCTGCTTGAGCGATTTATATCATAATTTTTTAAGCGGCAGTTTTAAATCTTGGTGTGAGTTTTCTGAAAGTGAAAAACAGGTTTTCACCAATATTCAATAATGTCATGCCATCTCGGAACGGATAAAAATATTTTGATGAAATCAACAGAGTAAGGCCAAAAAAAAAAAAATTGTTATATTGGCGTAACCCGCCCGACCCTAAAAATACGCCTGACCCTACACCTTTTTTTTTTTTTCCGAAAAAAAAAAACACCAACCGACCGACCCTAAAAAATAAAAAAATGAAAAAAATAAATGTTTTTTCTCGAACGAAATACGACGGTGCTCCTCGAATAAACGGAAATTCCTTCCGAAAATATGGTTTATTGTGTTTTATTTGTATATAGACTTGTACTGAGGGGTACTTCTAACAAACAATAGGGAATGTTTAAACTCGGTTAACATTGTTCAAAAACAGCTGCTAAAAAATTTTTTAAAAATCCCTACCTACCTACCCTATTTTTGTTCAGCCCGTTACGCCAATATAACAATTTTTTTTTTTTGGCCTAAGTAGGAAACATGTTCCCCATTTTATTGCAGGCATTGGACTGCAATGTTTTTTTGTTTGTTTTTTCAATCACCTTCTGGGACACCCAGTACAGAGAGTCAAGCGACAATAAACCCAAAGCCTGTTGCATGGCTGGTAAACATTTGAAGTAAGGTAATTATTTTCTTTTTCTTTTTAAATAAAAAAACAAATAAATAATAAGAATAAAAATGAGATAAATATTTTTAAATTGTCAAACATTTTAAAAATCCAAAATATTTTCATAAACTTCACAATTTTTGGTCAGTCGGGTAACGAGAGATGTTTTTCCTTCTAGTCTAGTTGAACAGTTATTTTTCATGTACAATATTATTTCCTTACAATCTCCCAACTTCCATCCTTCCATTCATTAAAAATATATATTTTAGTAAGGCAACGAAAAATAATAATCCTGTTTTACGTGCGGACTGACCTGTCAGGTAGAGTCTGTCGGTCTGGCGGGTTTTTAGAAATAAATAAAAATGTGAACCTAAAATGTCACCAAAATCAGGAATATTGTGAAAAAATTGTGAAAAAAAGAAAGAAACAAAATCTGCAGTTTTGCGGCTCAAAACCGGCTGATTTTACATGATTTGAGAACAAATTATCTAAAAAGAAAAAACACGCAAAAAGTGTGTCGGTCGGGCCTGTATAACAGGCTTTTTTATTTTCCTCGCCTAATGGGGCAATGCCAAATCTACATACATATACCATCATACCTTAGACACAGATAATTGTGTAAGATATTTCACGAGTCCTGCTCTAAAAATTGGCAAAATTAACTACCTCGCAAAAAAATGATCTTATGTGGCAACAACCTGCGCTGACAAATGTCTACCGAATGACCCTCGGGCTGGAGTCTGTTGAATATCTAATCCAGTGTGTGTCACTCACGCTTTTCTTTCATAAATAAATCTCTGTAATGTTGAAATGTACCGAGAGAGAGAAATATATTTATTTTGGTTGTTCTCTTGGCTGCAATTCCTCCTTCGAGACACGCATAGAGATCTGTGTTTGACGACAGTATGACAACATGCTCTTACTATGAATACTCATGGACTTACCATAAGACCATGGAATACTACAGCCGATGTTTACTGACCAAAATTGTTTTGATTGTCAAAAAACTGCAAAATGTTTACATATTTTTGGGGTTTTTTTACGGTCATTTTAAAGGGGGGAAATCCAGACAGACAGATTGAAGAGGTCCGTTTACCCATAGATTTGTTATTGTTTTTGCTCCATGCCACTGTATACAGTCATAAAAAAAAGTAACTATACAGGTAATAAATGGACTTGTAACTCTAAAAATATATATCCTGCCAAAAAATATGAAATCATAAAGTTGTTGAGAGATTTATTTTCTTTAATATGAGATATTGCACGCTAGGATCGGTTGAATATTGAAGAAGTGACAATCCAGAATGTAAGGTAAAGTCACAATTTCATTTTCACATTTTACATTTCAACACGGGGGAGAGTATGACAGATAGCGTGTGTGTAGCGTATTGATCCATCGGAACAATACGTCCGACTGTCCAACCTGCGCATGCATCCCCAAATTGCACTACCGATAATCGATAGAAACCCGTAGATTGGCCCGCGTGTAGAGAATAAAAATGTGAAAATGAAAATCGGGCTTCACCTTACATTTCGGAGTGTCACTTCCTCAATATTCATCCAATCCTAGCGTGCAATATCTCATATTAAAGAAGATAAATTTCTCAACAACTTTATTACTTAATATTTGTAGGTAGAATATTATTTTTAAAGTTAGAAGCCCTTTTATTACCTGTATAGTTACTTTTTTTGATGACTGTAGTGCAGATAACGTATAAGAAGAGGCTGTATGTCACACAATTGTGATATTAGTGAAATCAGAAGCAACTTTATGAAATAAACGACACCTGCTTCACAAACCATTTAGGCGAGTCCGGAGTCATTTTCTTTGAACAAAAGAGCCACTTGTGATAGGTGACATTCAATCAAATGTCATTACATCCAAAGTGTAATTTAGACTTGTAATGTACGCTGTTATAAAAGCCAAACAGCACCTATGGGCTCTAAATAAAGACTTGTAAACACCTGGTGTAATCCACATTGGTGTCATGGCTATCGCATCCTACCTATTTATTTTGAAAATATCATCTCAGGCGATATTTTGGGTCACTTTTTCGCCGCATTGGAAAAATTGTCTGAAAAAGTGGGAAGGGGGGGGGGGGGGGGGGTAGAGTTAGAGTTAACTGATGTGTAAGTTTGAATTAGTAAAACTATCATCCAAGTAACCTCCATTTCTGCGGTTTTAAAAATGACGGTATTTCTATTGTAACGCCATAATGGCCGGTACACTGCCATAGTTTATATAGGGAATGAACAGACTGACCCATTTCTATGGTCATGCGAAAGACTGACCCATTTGTGTGGTCATGCAAATAGCTCTGGTGAAGTATGTCCGACCCACTTTCAACCAGACGGCGCTTAAGTGGATTCTTAATCGGCTTCCATATCATTCAAATTTACTCAAGATGTTATCAAGTGCTATCAACAAAACCCTTTATCTTCAATAATGATTTCTTAACTTCATCCCGTCTTAACTTCCAACTGTGATGTCAGAGCATATTCACGCTGTTTTCTCTTCATATTCAGAGAGGTGACGCACGATCGTTCCCAAAGCTTGATGTACCCTATTTGACTGCGTTTCAAGGACAATTTTGCTCATTTGGCCGCCTTTTCATGCAAAAGCAAGGACATTTTGTGTGAAAAAACCCTCCTTTTTGCGCAAAAACGTTTGGTTCCTAATACCCCTTTTCCTATTCCAAGGACAATTTGATATATGACACAATATAGGCAGAATGTATCATAAACAAACCAAAATCATATGGATTTTCGCAATTTTACCGGACAATTTACGCACATAGGAGCGGAAATGGATTCTTAAATGTAATAGGCCTACCCTTTTTTTTCTTTTTTACAGATAGCTTCCAAAAAATACCCATAATTTTGGAAAATTGCAGACATGATATGAAAAGCCTCCGTCCCCCTCCCCCTTCTGTGATTTTGGGGACTCAAATTATTTGTTGACAGAGTGTGCTACTGAAGGTTGAAATCCAGACCCACTTTTTCTTTTAAAGGTGGTTTTTATCTCAAAAAAATGGCTGATTTGACTGGGTTTTTTTTCCCTGCGATTTTGGACCCATGTTTGAGTTTTTTCCAGCACATAAATAAATCCCCATGTTTAGGTACACTGATATCACTACGCAGAGGATAGGTGAACAGAGCATAAATAGTCCCTTGCAGCAAGCAACAGGCAGTATTAACAAGGATCAGGTTTAAGGCCAAACAAGAGACAGAGACAGGTTCTAAAATGAATCAGTGAGAGTGGTGGCAATGTTCACATAAATTCCTGATTTTTCTCGGCTATGCTCAGAATCCCCAGATCAAGCGTACAACTGTGTATGAACTGTAAATAACTGATCAAACTCCTGATTCATCCCAGCTATGCCCAGAATCCCTGGATCAAGCGTATAACTGTGTATGAACTATAAATAACTGATCAAACTCCCGATTCATCCCAGCTTTGTCCAGAATCCTTGGATCAAGCGTATAACTGTGTATGAATTACCAATAACTGATCAAATCCCTTATAATATCATGAATTAATGATAACCATAACTACTGAACCTATTCATGAATGGTGAATTATTGTGAGTGGGAGTGAGGGACACAAAGATATGGCTTGTGACTTGTCTTTAGGCGAACTTCCCCCTCACTTTCCAGCTTCCATTATAAATCTCTCTCTATCCTCTACTACTTAATCATCCTCTGCAACCTGTTAGCATTTTATTAGCATTCGTTGATCATGTAAATCACTTTTCTTGAGGTAAAAGCCTTATTAAAGGTACATATATTTTAATAGTTTCCTTTCTGAAATTTGCTTCAATATGTTAATCATTATCAGTTTCATACACTCATGTTTCATACCATCATACAAGGTTGGGGGGAGGGGGGGGGGGGAATACCCCCAAAACACCAAAAACCAAATATTTTCTAAAAGAAATGTCAACAGATTTCCTAAAAATTCTGGATGTATTTGATCAACTATGTCACCTAAATGGAAATCAAATTGCAAATGTTGCAATTCCACTTCAATATAGGAATCAAGAGTAGTCAAGGTCAATCATTTGAAATAATTCATTAATGGGCTAGATATACATCCTTCTAGATTTGAAACAACACAAAGCTAGACAATAAAGGTATATTATGTGATCTTTTCCAGGGGACGCCCTCAATCCTCGAAAACAAATTGGAAGCAGATTTTCTTGCAGATTTACTTTTCTGATCATAAATCATAAATATATTCCAAGTTACAGAGTGATACGATTCCTAATAACCTCAAAATCATAGTTTTAGAGTGAATTTAGAGTAAAATTTGAACAAATAGATTGTACCGCTCGGTACAAATCTATTTTCAAACTATGATTTTAAAGTAATTAGGAATAGTATCGATCCGTAACTTAGAAGATCTTTTAGATTTATAATCAAAAATGCAAATCTGCAAGAAAATCTGCTTTCATAGTAAAAATCAATGATAGAGGGCGCTACTTGGAAAATATCACATAATATGCCTTTAAAACAGAGGCTTTCCCGAGGAATGATGAATTTCTGTACTAAGTGAAGTGACAGAGCTTGTCTTTAATACAGAGGGTTTGCATCTCAACATGGCTAGGAGCTAAGGATACCGAACAATATCCTCCTATCTCATTCCACGAATAAGTTAAAAGCCCAGATACTCTTTAATATTACCTATTGTGTGTTGTCGTCCGGCCTTGCTGTGAATCCCGCTGCCCCGGATGACAAGCGGCATCAGGTTCCATATTAAAGCATTAAAGCGTTCATTCAATGCATTAGATATTACCTTTGTAGCCATACTCTTGTAAAAGGGCTCAAATTGAATAACGGTATTAGAAAAAAAGCATGTAAAAGGGTGTATTTCAATACTGAGCACACTAGCTATTAAAGAATGGTCTTTCAGATACTAAAATGGCAGACATATTCAAATGCATATAATGTTTGTGAACTAAGAATCATCCAATCTTGTACTGTCACATGGATGAATGGACACTCTCAAAATATTGATCAATTATTCAGGTCGTTAATCATGAAAGTCTCAACACATTAATATTCCGCAACCTCTGACAACATCCCGCCATTCTCTGAATATGTCTCCAGAATACAAAGTAGAAGACCATGTCTACAGTAAACATGGCATGTGTATTAGGCCAAGAAAAATAATAAGTTGTGTTGCCCTCAAGTGCCAAAAATATAAAATCGTGTCGGTCTGTCGGAAATCCTGTTTTTCATTTTTTTTTTTTTTTCCAATTTATTTTTCTTCAATTTTTTGTTTATTCCGTTTTTTTGGCTGAAAATATATGGATTATGTCAAGACAAAATTGATAAAGGCCCATATGTCAATTTAACTAATGGTTCTTCTAGTGTGACAATAGTCTAAAAAACATTTATTTAAGCTTACTTATTCATTTCAAGCAAGAAACATTTAGACACTTTTAATAAAATTTAAACCAAAAAAAAAGAAAATGTGACCCTAGTTTTTACGATTTTAGGGTCGGTCGCTGAGGGCAACACAACTTATTATTTTTCTTGGCCTTACTAATAAGGAAAAGACATCCTTTTTTAATTATCTGTTTTTGTATGTTTCGCCATGATCATAGTGTATTGCACATCAATGAAAAGCTGGTGTGTTCATCTTTCCAATGATACCAAATTTGTAGCAATCACTTGTTTCAGTGCTCAGCCTTTCTCTTGAGAAAACGGGGAGGACTCTGAACGTGCCAAAATCATCCCTATGATCTGGTCAAAAGGCAATAGTGCATCACTCTACACTGTGTAGTTGTCAATGTAAACATTTTATTGAACAGATGACAGAGTTGATCTTTTCAGCACAAAATAGTGGTGACTTTGGCATATAATGAGACCGCCCCACATTCTCAAGCAATTAGCTAAGCACAGAAACAAGTAATTGCTACACAACTGAGGTATCATTGGAAAAAATTGATGATTAAAAAAGTTTCGAACTTTTTTTGAAGAGTTTTATCTCACTCACATCTGTTGATCTGTCTGCTGTAATTCCTTATAAATAATATAATTTCACACGATAAAGTGCATTCTAAGGGTGTTTAAGGTATTCTAGAATTAATCCTCTGTATGTCAGTAGATCTATATGACTGTATGGTCTGAATGTTTGTCTGTTTGTTTGGGTGTTATGTTTTTCTGCCTCTTTACTGACCCACCGATAGAAGCAACACATAGTTAGGCTAAAAAGCTATGTGCTATAGCGATTTTTTTTATTTCTCTTTACCAAAATAAGCTATGTCCTATGTGATTTTTAAAAAAAAAATTTATAAAAATCAAAATATAGTCAATAGTTATGCTTTTTGTCTTTTTAATAAAAGTAATCAATGCACGTTGTATGCTTGTGTTCTCTTTATCTCTTAACTTCACAAAGTTAGTTGAATGTGTGTTTTCAGTCACAAGGTTGTCGAGTATCACCAAAACTTACTAGTTCTTTTTTTTTTTAATCGAAAAATAAATAACATCAGGGACGCATCATAATATCTGTTCTCTAGGGTTCACAAAAAAACCACCCTTTTTACTGTCAAATCATGGACTCACTCCTTTCAGATCTTAATAAATACTCTGGTTGTTAATCTCAATGTGCACAAACAACTCAATACGGTTCCACAACCTCTGGCTACATCCCGCATATTGACATCGTCTGTGTAAATAACCCAAGAAGACCCAGGTAGAGATACATGCACATGTAATAAGTAACCATGACAAATCTTGCAATGTAAGAGGATAAACAATACACTCTGACCAGAACAACATGGTGCCAGTGTCACCATCACAAGAAAGGAAAAGATAAAAAAGCAAACTAGGTGACCCATCACATCAAAACAGACCAGTTGTCTCCAAAAAGAAAAATCAATATTTTAATTTCATGATACAAACCTATTTTTTTGCCTCAAAATAACATCTAACTTTTGCAAATCAAACATAAAAACCCAGATTTGTGCAGCTTGAGAGGTGATGAATTCCATTTATTTTATTTTTTGTCATCTTCTTTTTCTTTTCTGCAAATAAGGTTTGCTAACGACAAGTCAGTTTCGATGTGATGAATTACATATAAATAAAAAAGGTAAGGCCAAATTAAATAATTGTTTGTCTCAAAGCTCCTCTCCTGTTGTAAAACTAATGCGGAATGCGGTTTTATTTTCATTTTTTGGTGTTTTTTTTAAATATAAAATATTGAAATCCTTGTAAAAGTGAACTTTTGTATTTAAGATGATGTGATCAATGAAAAATCGGTGAAAATTAAAAATAAAAAAAATTAAAAATAATTATAATGCGCACCAATAAACTAACGCGCGCGGGAGCTTTGAGACAAACAATTAATTAAATTTGGCCTAATATAAAAAAGATTAAAAATAAACCATTTTTCATCTTATTTCGATAGGGGCATGTAATCCTGGATGTTATCATTGTAGGCTCAGGACTGATTGTTGGGGATCTTTTTGTTAGACAACACAGCACACATGTGATGCGATCTGTGAAAACCCGCCACATGTCGGGATTTTTCATATTTGAGATATTTATTTCATAATAAAGCTGAATCTGTGCTGATAACAGAACTGTTTCGATCATTTTTCTACGATCACTACAACAAAAGTTATGAGTGAATGATGATTGTGATGTCATAAAACGCTACAAAACAAGAAATCATGAAAACAGGCCATAGAAGATACAGAATAACATTATAAGGCTACTTAGAAAAGTGACTTAAGTAAGTTTTTGAAGGTGAAATTTCATAAAGGTGATGACACAAAGTAATAGAAATTAATTGTCTAAACAAAATCTTTTAAAATAAAAATTTAGATTTTTTTAAAAAAAATTATTTTTATTTTTTATTTTACCCATAATCCCTATTTTACATTTTGAGACATCCGAAGGGTTTTCACAGATCGCATCACATATTTGGAAAAAGGAGGGGTCAGTTGACTGGGTAGATCTTGAGTACTCAATCCCAGGTTTTCAGGTCATACATACATATACCAAGCAAGATCAATATTAGCATCACTCCCCTTCCCCTGAATGGGGTGCTTGTCATCCTGCCAAACAGACAGATGTATTGCTTACTTATTGATTTAGATCAGTAAAGTTTACATTACAGTCTAGTGAAACTCAAGTTTAAATTCAATATTTGCCCGAAACCAATTGACCTAGATTTCAAACTAAACTCTATTTGCTATACCCAGAAACATGACCATTACAAGTTTGTAATGGTCGCGCTTTACCAAATGAAATATGTGATCTATTTTTCAGTGAATGGTCTATAGCTACTATAGTTCTATCACTGATAGATGAAACATGACCATTACAAGTTTGTATTGGTCGCGCATTACCAAATGAAATATGTGATCTATTTTCAGTGAATGGTCTATAGCTACTATAGTTCTATCACTGATAGATGGAACATGACCATTACAAGTTTGTATTGGTCGCGCATTACCAAATGAAATATGTGATCTATTTTCAGTGAATGGTCTATAGCTACTATAGTTCTATCACTGATAGATGGAACATGACCATCGCCTATGCAAGGCACAAAACATTGGACTTGACCCAAGTGAGATTCCCGGCTCATGAAAAACATGACTGTGTTTTGTTTAGCAAACGTCATTTTGAAAATTAACTCTTATCTTTTCTGTTGAATATCATTGTCAGCTAGTTACGTGTTAGGCCAAACAAAGAAGAAGGTTTGTCTCGGAAACATTTGGCAAAAAAGCTTAAGTGCTGTGCGATTTTTTAAAAATTTTTAAAAATATTTTTAGAAAAAGGCCATGAGGTATGCATTTTTTGTTGTTGCTTATCCAAGTTTACAGAGACCTTATTTTAAAAATATTTTGTAAAAAATCAACAAAAAAAACCAATTTAAAAAAACAAAAAAACAAAAAAACAAAACAAAAATAAATAAATTAGGGCTCAGTGTGTAGACCTACGCGCCGTAGCTCATTTCACATACCAATGCGGACGGGCTTCTGAGGCAAACAATCTTCTTTGTTTGGCCTTAAAATCAGATTAATAATTCTCAATTGTTTTTTTTAAATGATTGTAATTCTAAACACGTCCACTCCTTGCTGCCTTCCTTTTAACACTTTCCACGCGGCTATTTGGTTTTACCATCAAAACAGATTTTTCAGAAACCTTTCCCAACTTTCAAGGTCTATCTCAAGAATACCTGAACCAATACTAGGCATGTTTGTACTTATTTTAATGCCTTTTTAACATGATGATTCCAAAAATGGTAATGACATTCAATAATATTGACATTTTTGAAACATTTTGTGAAATTTTGGAACTGTCGTCTGCACACGCCTGCCGCATGGAAAGCGTTAACAACATCTTGTGTGCAATGAAGGATATAACATTGTTGCATGGTGGATAGAATTCTAAGATGGGAAAGCAAATTCATCCAAGTGAAACTGAAAGTGCAAGGAAACCTCTTTATGAATATAAGGCCTTATACAATTATTAAAATATGATCACCAATTCCCATCATCATTTAAAAATATGAATTTATTTGTAATCATAGTGGTTCTCATTTATGTCCTATATATTTATTCGTTGAATTAAACAAACCCCTTTCCAGTGGGTATCATCGTTATTGCATTATGCACTTGTCATTTTGTAGTCTTGGCCCCTGGTACCCTGGCAACTACCACGTACCTGGGGGCAGGGACTGCAAATGACGAGTGCATTAACATGACATTCTTTCTACATGTAAAATGGGACAAACTTATTCACTTTTTTTTAATTGAAAGTGCAATGCAATTTCTTTTTAAATAAATAATATAGACTCGGACAAACTGGCATGAATTAAATTAACAATGACCTTAAAAATGCACTGTCTTGAACCCGGTCCCTCTTCACTATCGCGTTGATGAACAAACCACTAGACCACAGAGGCTGTGTTGACGTGGATGACGAACGAGAGCTAATGTGTATTATAAAGCTATTGTTGAGAGTCTCAAACGACTAAAATACATTCTAGCAGAACCTATGACTAGTGAAACCCAAGTAAATCCACACGAGGATCGAGCAAAGGATACAATCCGAGTAAGAGAAATGAATAAATAATATAGACCACAGAGCGCTAATGTGTATCATAAAGCCATTGTTGAGAGTCTCAACAAAAATATAAGGCCTTATATGTTTGAATATGATCAACAATTCTCATCATCATTTCAACTAACGATTCATACGTAATTAGTCATTCTCAACATGTTCAATCGTGTTCTTAAACATCAACTTGTGCCCGTTGGGTATACACTTCATCCCATCTGTGGTACGAACTTGACGTAAGTGTGTATTCACGTGAAAGATAGTTCATTTATATATCTTTATAACGCATGTATTTTGCACCTGTGCATCACAACTGCTTAGGCCAACAACAAAAAAAGGTTTGTCTCAAATGACATGAGAGACTGAAAATCTAATGCGGTCTGCGGATTTTTTTTTGATTTCCCCCCCCCCCCTTCAATTTAGACCTGATCGTTATTTGTTTGGTCAAAAAGTTGGATTTGAAAGATTTTTTTGAGAAAATTGAAAGAAGAAAAAAAATTGAAAAAAAATTGAAAAAAAATTTGAAAAAGAAAAAAAAATTGAAAAAAAAAACACTAAAGAAAAAAGCTAACGCGGGCGGTTTTGGGAATGTGTGCGCAGCACTTATCAAGCTGCTTTATACATTTCACGGACATAAATTATGCTAATGAGCTAATTCGTGAAGGGCGCCGCTCATTAAATGACGTCACTCGCATCGTCGATATTTTCGTAACGCCAAAATTGTAGGGTTGAAATTCTAGGTCGATTAAAATGATGTGCTTATTTGTTGTCTGTGAGCTTTTGTGAATTTTTTCCCGTATTGGAGTATTTTTTTATTGAAAATAGACAGTTCAAATTAAACGTTGGTTCCAAGTTCAAAAGATAGCACATGTATCTAAGGTGACAGCAACTACAATATGCAGGCAACATTTGAGAAAAAACGATGCCCGGCTTTGCAAGGGAGTGTACGGGGAAGTGTACGGGTGAACATGACAAACCAAAACAGCCTAGTAAATAACCGCCTCCGTGGCGCAATTGGTTAGCGCGTTCGGCTGTTAACCGAAAGGTTGGTGGTTCGAGGCCAGCCGGGGGCGTTGTTTCTTTTTGCATTTAATGCAGATCGACAAATCACAGTAAAAATATAATATTGACAAAATCACAGACCACTTACACAAAAATCGCATCTGCGCATGCTCCTGTCGTGATCGAAATCCAACACACAAGCAATGGGCGAGTTTTATAAGTGCGCAGGTCATCTGAGACAAACCTTCTTTTATTGGCCTTACCCGATAAGGTGCACTCACTGGAGTACTGTAAACGTATACATTTTCGCGCTTTTTGCGCTCCAAGCGGCTACCGTGAAAATAAGCACACACACATTTATCTATTTTGTGTATAAGTTTATGTAATGAACTTTCAAATTGCAAATTTAAAAACAAGCGAAATAGCTGAAAATCAGCAGAGCGCAAAAATTTAATTGTGCTAAAAATTTCCACTTTAACAGTATGCTCTGTACGTCATTCATATCTCAGATGAAAAGTAAAAAGTGGACATTTTTGCGCAACATTTATTTTCGTGCTTTTCATGCTCGACACAGCTTCCGTGAAAATAATAACACGCAAATATATTTCTTTTGCGTATAGGTCTGTGATGAAGCTACAAATCGTGAATTTAAAAGCACAAACAGTTCAAAATTGGCAAACCGTGAAAAACCATGCGAAAATTACCACTTCTACAGTATAAAATTGCTGCCTGATGGACGATAACTTAAGGGGACAAAAAACCCACCAACAGCTAACAAATGTTTAGAACTGAATGAGCAACAACATTACATCTTTGTTTGAAGCCTAACACTCATGGGGTGGTATTGGGGATAAAACTAGCGGGGGAAATGAGGCCCAATTTAGGTAAGGGGGGAAATCGGCACCACCGGCAGCAGGATTTGAACCCAGATCCACCAGCATAGGAGTCCGAGACTTAGTCCACTTCGTCAGGGGGGGGGGAGGGGCTCCCTAATTACACACTTCTGTCCGCATTTGTCACCCGCTGTGATCGCCGGGGGAGATAGACTGATGCAGCTTGTGCTGCAACCTGCAAGCATAGTGTTCAAATGTGATTTCGCAGGGTTCAGGGCTTTGAGGGTTAATACAAGGCCTATATGATCCGTACATACTACTGAACATGAACATTAAACCTAACTTCATTATGATCGTGTCCCCAAGCGGTGGAAACTATGCAACACGACTCACCTGGATTTATTTATTACCTCTAGACCTCAACCACGATTTCTGTTCTTGTAAAACATATATAGGCAAGGGACCACAAGGGTGAATAAAAAAATGCGCACAGATTAAAATGGCCTTTTGACCTTGTTTGCATAAAGGGTATTTAAACTAGTTTATTAGGGGGAAAATAAATGCAATCAACTGAAAAATAAGCAAAATGTGACCAGTTTTGGAAGCTGACCCTTGTTTTACCATTCCAATGGGATTTACACCGAAAGTTGTTTCACCCATGCATGTTCCATGTCTAATTAAACAAGGGTTTCTTATCTACAACAATTAGTGTGATGATATTACTTACTGCATGTACCATAGGTAAGGATATCCGCATTTAGATCAAGTCTAAAAGAGTAAAATTCATTAATTAATTCTAAGTAATCAAAGTGTTTATCAAAATTCGTAACAAATAGGTAATTATAATTATGTGCACTGGCAGCTCACGTTCTTACCAAATAACTTGTGTTAGGTGTATAACATTGTTGTCGCATAATGAATGATATTTTAAGAAGACTAAAAGAATCCACCTACTTATAGGGCCTTGTGTGGGAAGTGTATGTACCATAGAGCGTGTAAGTTAAATCAACCTACTTTCAATGTATCCCTGAGCGGTGGAAACTGTAAGCATCACAGCTCATCTGGCTCTGTTTATTACCTCTATACCTCAACCACAATTTCTGTTTTTCTAAAACATAATAGGAGCGTTCATATGGAGGTGCTAAGCAAGAGACTTTAGCGTCAAATTAGATTAAAATCTCGGTTAACGGCAGTTTGAATTGTGTCATGGTTAACTAACTTTGAGTCTGACGCTGGAATTTTAACCCTAAAATATCTAGCAGTTAACTAGTCCCGAAGCACTAACCGAGAGTTAGCCGAGAGCGTGTCTGATGTGTGAATCCTTCAACTATGTTAACAGCAAGAGATTAGCAAAGGGTCAACGCATTACTTCCGGCGATCGGAAAATCGCCCAACCTTGAATTTCTAGTCTTGAAGCTACCGCAGTGGTATCGTTAGACTCAAGGCTAAGATTGTCGTCTAGACAGGCACTCTGGATTAGCGGTATGATTTTGTTAAGCTTGAGACTAGTGACTGTCTGAACAGGCCTAAAGAGGCATGGGACTAAGGATGCATGCTCCGTGTCTAATTGAACAACACTTCCTTAAAGACAATGGTTTATGTGATGATAGTATAGGGTGTACCAAAAGTACATCTCTACAAATTGTGATTCATATAAACCTACACCTAGCACCAAAAGTCCCCGACCAGGTGCTTTGAGGTTGGCTAATTCAAAATAGAAAATCTGAGATATATATTAAATGAGCAAATTTCTTCTCTGCAGTTTGATACCTCATTCAACAAAATCGAATGGATACTTTTTAAGTTATGGCGATTTCAATGACCGCGCATAACAACAGCAAAGTTGCACTAGGTATAGGAAAATCATTGATTTGTGTGTATCAAACTGCGGAGAAGAAATTAGCTCATTTAATGTATATCTCAGATTTTTGGTAGCGATTATCTATTTTGAATTAGCCAACCTCAAAGCACCTGGTCCGGGACTTTTGGTGCTAGGTGTATATACACACATGCTCCATGTCTGATTAAACAGTGTTGTCGTAACATTGATGTTATGATAGTTAATTTATAACCCATCCTTCCAGGCGCAATTCCCATCATTGTGAAGCTGCCATTAGCAAATCGTCAATCATTTCGCTCCATAACACATAGAACAATGTATGCATGCTCCGTATCTAATTTGAAATCAATATTGCCATTAGACATTATTTGGGAGCAAATTTGGATGAGATATGAGAAATTTCAAGGGCTACCCACATATATCATTTTGCTAGAATAGGTTGTTGAATTTAACAGGTATGATTAGTATTCTGAAGGAAGGTGAAAGTTTTAATCTTGTGCTAAAATTATAATCAAACGACAATCGAGCGCGCTACTCGGCAAAGATCTATTACAAAGGCTTGGAAAGGAAAACTAAAGTGAAACACATTCTTGCCTTTTTCTCTAATACATTAGAAACCAGTTTGTTAACACTTTCCAGTCCACTTGGCAGTCGTCTGCAGACAACAGTTCCAAAATGTCCCAGAATGTTTCAAAAATGTTTCAATGATTGACTGTCGCCCCCATATTAGGAATCACCATGAGAATTGCATAAAAGTAAGTTCAAACATGCCTAATATTGGTTCAGTAATTCTTGAGATAAAACTCTGAAAGTTGGAACAGATCTTTGAAAAACTGTTTTGTACGTGGTAAAATTAACAGCTGTGTGGAAAGTGTTAACACTTTCCAGAAACCTTTCACAGTTTTTAAAGTCTATCTCAAGGATTACTGAACCAATACTAGGCATGTTTGTACTTATGTCAATGCATTTCTCATGGTGATTCCAAATATCGTAATGAAATTCAAAATTTCTTTAAACATTTTGTGACATTTTGGAATGTCGTCTGCAGCTGCCTGCCGCGTGGAAAGTGTTAACATTCCCAAAAGCCGCAATGAAAAGAAGACAGTACTTATCGCGCACATGCATGCATCATTCTTGTCAGTTAGGGCTCTAAGGTTTCCCAGAGATCCGCGCAACCTAATCCATTGACGGAGTCACCGAACACCAACGTGTTTACAGGCGTTTATTTAGCGGCAACGCTCGCAAACCGTGTCTTCTGGGAGATGACATCCTATATATGACACTATAGATTTTATTATTCACTGCAGTTACCACTTGTTCTATTTTTGTCACTGTGCTTAAAGTACATCCATTCAATCCATACCTGATTCAGCTGTAATCATTTATCGAAGCGCAAGAACCTATTTTGGACCTTCAGTTTAAAGGTAGATGTTCCGATTTTCAACTTGAAGTTTTCTATTCTACATGAAAGGTCATCCTTAAAAAAGTCGTGTTCCAAAGTTTGAGTCGCATAGCTCTAATGGTTCTTATTTTAGACGCACAAGATGCTGTGAACTGTACCCATTGAGTAGTACACAAACTATATCGGTGGTTACCACCATTCGCGGTAATTCGACGTTACTGCATCGATTTCTCCGTAATTATACCGATTTAGGCCGTCAAACTTCAGTATGATGATGAGAAAAATATGAGCTTTCATATGATATGAAAATCTCCGTATGTTTGAAATAATTCTGTGTTACGAAAATGTGATCGGGTCATCTACCTTTAACATACTCCAGTAACAAATTCACAACTAGAATGTATACCTATATTATTGAATCTACCCGTGTATCAGAAGAACTCACATTAGACAAACTGTGGTAACCACGCTGTAATCGGGTCTGCATTGATATCTATGAAGTTCTGGAGGACTCAAATTATTTTTGATGGAGTGTGCTGCTGGAGGCTTGAACTCCTGACACACTTTAAGGGGTGTTTTTACATCAAGAATGGCTGATTTGTCTGTAGTCCTCCCGATTCGGGAGCTTGTTGTATGGGAGTTTTTTTAGATTTGGGACCCATGTTTAGGGTTTTCCAATGTTTAGGGAATTTTTGGGCACATACCTGTATACATACATGAGTGCTGCCCCCCCCCCCCCCCCCCCCTGTGGAGTGACTTCTGTACACTGTAACACATGTGTATCCCTATGGTGCTAGACCAAGCATGTGCAACCTTTTCTACCACGCGGGCCGCATTGTGATTTTGAGATCCATTCACGGGCCGCAGTGAATGTCAAACATTCCAAAACACATCCGGATACCCGCTTCTCTTCGCCATTTTAACCAGGGATTTTAACACGCAATCACAAGTTTGTTTTGATGAAAGAAATGCGCGCATAGCGAGCGAAAATTTTCGACTTTACACTTATTTTTGCTATGATTGAGGTACATTTCTGCTTTAAACAAGTTTCTACCAAAAGAAAATCCATTTGGGGTACACATGCGCAAAGTAGCGCGCGAAACAATTAGGTCTGTGCACTTTTGACCATCATAATTCCATGATTCCTCTTGTCTAATTAACCGACAGTGCCAATCTCAACCGAAACGACAGTCAATATTGGGGGGAAATTAGCCCCCTCGCCCCCTCTGGCTAAATCAGTTCGCCATTAGTGTAACCGAGGGAGTTCCGGTTAAAACGGGCCGCATCAATGGGAATTTTGGGATTGCTTCGCGGGCCGCAGATTAGAGGCCGGCGGGCCGCAGGTTGCACACGCTTGTGCTAGACTATACAGTGAAGGATATTGTTCCTGAATGTATCCGGAGAGTCGACAAGCACAGACAAGAAAGGAATTTTGAATTGCGCATGTGCCATCATCTGATCCAATTCTTTATCATTCCCCAGAATGGGCCAGTACACATAAACGCTAAAAAAAACCATAGGAATCTCACTGGATTCAAACTAGTAACCTTTGCATAAGATCCACAATGCTCTTACTATTGAACTATAGTGGCAACTGGCAGCGGGTCACAATAATCTATAGCAGGGGTGGGCAACCTGTGGGCAACCTACGGCCCGCGGCCCACCAGTGGTTTGTGTGGCCCCGCAAGATGTCTCAAGAAAAAGAAAACAAATCCATCTATTTTACATCATCACAAAAAACGAGCTAGCTGCTTAGCATTTATCGGCACAAATGATGTTCCTCAACGTGCGTAGGTCTATTTTCCCCATTAATTGTCATCTGTATTGTATTGAGATAAGGTTTTTGTGAAAATAGATCATTAAAGCATACACACCTATTGCTTGAAAATCTTCGGAATCAAAGGTTTGAAATCAACAGCAGGTCATTGCTATAAAATCTGGTAAGGTGCAGCTCAGTCAATTTTTCACTCCTTATATCTGGCCCATTCATTCAAAAAGGTTGCCCACCCTGATCTATAGGTATCTTGAAGTTGTCCTTCAATTTCCAAGCAGAATTCATCAGGACGAAGTAATATATTACATAAATACTAAGTCACATTGATTTGAGGAATTTGTACTTAGTTCTCTGGAGTTACTATGGAATAATAAATTATTTATCTTTCCCCAGAGTAGGCCAGTGCCCATAAATGGTGAAAAACGCATTTACTTCTGACCGGATTTGGACTGGGAACCTTTTGCATCTGTTACATTAATGGTATTAGAAAACTACTGTGTAGTTCTATCAGGATTAGATCCAATGTAGTCTTTGTCAGTCACTGACATGGCCTGAAGTACACAATCATGTTTTAGAAATATTAATAATAATAATAATAATAATCGGGATTTATATAGCGCCTTTCCAAGATTGATCAAAGTGCTGTAATTTCGCTGTGACTGGCGAATCATCAGAATCAGATCGCATCAACTAGGGTGCTGCCAATTCAGGCGCACATCTATCCGTACTTAGATTGTAACATCCACCATTTTTCAGTGCAGCTCCCCAAATTCCATTGGGTGAAGGAAGTTTTTGATAACCGAAACAACCGATCACCGATTTTTAAGCAGGAGGAAACCGAAGAACCCGGAGAAAACATGCGAGAGCGTGCATGTATCGTGATAAACCAAACGCACATAAAGCCCGCGGTCGTGCAATATTCAGGAGCTTTCGGGTATCTTCAAACTGGCTGTAGGCAATCAGTATTTTTAGATGTTTTTTTTCGTGTTTTTTTCTGGGACTAAAGTAAGTAAAATACACAATTAACACTATGCTATTTCACCCATTGTTATGCAAAGTGTTGCCGGTTCAATTTACAATGCATACTGTAAAAGCGGAAATGTTTGCGCTACCTTATTTCCATGCTATTCACGCATAAATCAGCAAGCGCCAACATAAAAAATAAAAAATGCATTCATTTGAATGTAGGTCTATGTAAGGAAGCTCAAAATTGCAAAAATAACATAACATAATTACATTTATAAAGCGCTATAAACACTGTTTCTAAGCGCTGTACAAAAAAAAGTACACCATAAAGTGAGCAGGAAAATATACAACAGCTCATTGATTTAAATCCACATCGGTAAAAAGAAATAAAAATCGAGTAAAAATGGCAACCCCAAAAGCTATTATAACACCAACATACAAATATATCATAACCAGAAAAAACATTAAACATTAAAATCAACAAAATTGTTCAAAATGTGAAAGGCGCAAAAATTACATGGGCGAAAATTCCCACTTTTACTGTACTTCTTGAAGAAAAGTAATATAAAAATATTAATACTATGAAATTAGAAAACAGCTCACACTTTAATCAAACTTATCCTTATCACATGGCCTTATACAATTCAAATATAATTTCCCATTTTCTTTTTCTGTCCAATAAACCCACAACCAAAGACAAAGACAGCGCGATGAATTTTGTAAATTGTATTTTTGAATTGCATTTCAAATATAAGTGTATCGAGTGTTACATTGATGTAAATGTGACTACACTCTCTTTGCATCTGTCTGCTCAAGCACCTCCACAATCAAAGACAAAAGTAGTTAGATGAATTTTGAATTGCAAATGTAAAAGCATCGTGTGTTGCATCAATGTGAAATGCAAATGTGTTCTGTCTAAGCGTAAAGTAGCTGTATATAGTGTCAGGTAGTTATATTAATGTTAGTTATGATTGAATTGCAAATATTGTATATGAATTGAATATTATATAAAAGCTTCTTCCGAGTAGAGGTGCTCATGAAATGACTGGTTATTATGTTTGGTGTACATTGTGTAGGTCTATATTGTAAAGGCCAAACAAAGAAGATAGCTTATTTGCAAAATGTTTCTGAGACAGACTAAGTGCTGTGCGTTTGTTTTTGTTTTTTGTTTTTTAGAAAATAGGCTATGAGGTATGCGATTTTTTTTGTTGTTGTTGCTAATCCAAGCTTACAGAAAACTTTTTTTAACCTTTTTTTAAAAATCAAAAAAAAAAAATCAAAAAAAAAAAAAGAGAGGGTTTTTTAGGCCTCAGCGCATAGACCTACGCGCCGTAGCTCATTTCACATACCAATGCGTGCGGGCTTCTGAGACAGACCTTCTTCTTTGTTTGGCTTAATTGAGCATCTTCTTGGAAGCAAAAAATCACTTCCAATTTCCTCATAAATACACTGAGCCAAAAAAGAAACTTATAACATTTTAACAGATCACCATAGGGTCAGTGCGAATTTCTCTTGTGTCATTGAAGCAAACAATTGGTTATTGACTGCCATTTGAAGCAATACATTGCAGTAATATTGTATCCAAATTTGGTACATTTTCATGCACAGAATTTTATTTGGTGATCTGTTAACATCTTATAAGTTTCTTTTTTTTTATAAGTTTCTTTTTTGGCTCAGTGTAGTACAAATTGTTAGGCTGGTAATTCACTAAGTACTAGAATCCAGGCCTGGAAATAACATCTGCCTGCCTGCCCATAGATGGTAACTTTTGCGCCGGGCGGGTGAATATACAAAAGTACCGCCCAAATGGCGGGTAACATTTACAAACTCACAGTGTAAGTGTGTTACACTGGCTGGTGGAATTTCAGTTGGGCAAGTATTTTTGAAATTCCAGCCCTGCTAACATCTAAAGGAATCACATGGAATTAGATCCCAGGAAAACATCATTAACATTAACTCCATATCCCAGTTTAAGAACACCCTAGCTAAGTATCCACAGTGGATAAGCAATCAAGACTAACAGCCATCATAGCAGAAATCAGCGTACATGCCCACACCAACCCTGGTCGTTTGGCTCCACTTGGAGTGTTGATCAAGATCCAGATCTCAGGCCTAAACTTTTCCAGGAATAATGAGAAAAATATGGGCCTTCTTCCGAAACCAAAATCTCAAGTTTGATGAGAGCATGTGTGGTCTAGTGGATAGCATGCCGGTCTCACGACGCAAAGATTGTGAGTTCTATCCCCGCTACAGCCAACTTGTTTGTATCCTTGGGCAAGGTACTTAGTCTCAATTGCTTCGTCAACCCAAGCGAGATTGGGGAGCTGTTAGGGGATATTACAATATAAGTGCTGATACTGTGTGCGCCGTCGGTAGCCTGGTAAATGAAGCGAAATGATTGTGACGATTTCCTAATGGCAGCAAAAAACAGTGGTTCGGAAGTCACGTATAAATGGTGGTCCCGTGCATCGGAAGAGCAATATCCGAGCACGTTAAAAGGTTACAGACTCTTTCGTAAAGAGTAGGGGATCATCCCGGTCTGTATCTGTTCACACATCTAACGGATCCCAATGGAAATAAGCTAATAAGCTTATTGGGTTATCCAGGGTCGTAGGACCCAAATAATATCAAATCATGGGGAAAATTGAATGAGATCAGGTCGCCCACCTTTAGTCTATTGATGTTTAGCACTGTCAGGATCCTGATACAACAACTAAACAAGACAGACACCACACTGCAAAACTCTGATTGAATCATAGTATCGTGTATTAAATGTAAATTGTATAACCGCCCTCCCTCATGAAATACAGATTGACGGAACAGTTACCTCTCTCAAAATAAATTAACCCTGATATAGCTCCGAAATGGATATGTTATTGACATACTTACTTACATTTCAAGATTTGACGGGTTTGCAAGCTCGTCTGGAATACGTGTGCCAAGCGTGCACCGTCCAAAACCCTATACATCAGATGCGGTTAACTTTCATATTGTGTGTATAATTGTCACCGTATTACTAGCCCTGTCAGATCTGAGGTAATTTGGTGTACAGTTCAGAAATTTGATTTCCAAATTTGTACCGTGTTAAAGCGCTTTCGTTTAAGGTGTATACATTACATGATTGAGGGCGCACTTGTTTGCAAAGTAACATTTTTGTATTGTACAGTAAAAGCTTAAATTCTAAAAATGGTATAATTTGCATCGAAGTGTAAGAGCAACTATAAATACCAATATTTTGACTTGTAACTAACTAACCTCTGACTGACCTCGTTGACCTTTGACCTACTTATAATAGATTTTGTACCGGTTCCCAGAATTCAGGAACTTGCTCTCATTTCTCAGGGGTTGGGAGCCACAAAAAACTCAACATGCAAAAAATATGGCTTTTGCTTTTACATTATATTCCAGTAATTGCTAAAGGTGTATTCATTTAAATCAGCAAGGACTTTGTATTGGCAAACTATTGCAACAATATACAGTTTGCAATATGCTTCTATATACTGTATAAATAAGTTTAATTTGCTGGGGTTTTATTTACACCAATTCCATGACTGGTTTATAGCCTCTGCAAACATTTACAAGATACCAATTACTTTACAACTGATTTGAAAGCTTTACTTTCTTTTAAAAACATTTTCTTGTCTTTCTAGTAATAATGATCTATTTGAACATAATTTTTACGCCGTTTTCCAGTTTTTAAATTATCCAATTTTTCTTTTAACAAGAGTTCAATTACATCTCTGTGATTTTGTACATTCACTTTTACCTAAAATGGACATATCTAGTATTATGCCAAATGTTCCACTTTGTTCTTTAACCATGTCACAATATCTTTGCTCAAATAACGAAAAACTCTAAAGCCTATTCAACAGTGATGCAACAAATGTTCCTATACTCTGTATCAGGCCCAACATCAGGCCAATGGGGAAAAAATATCTGTCTCACATACATGCAGTAAGTATGTGGAGTCACTTTTGCCACATAACCCTATGCTATGAGCCCAATTTTGGGTTCTTTTTTTTAGTTGTCTGAAAAATTTGATACAAATTGGCTCTGAAAGGGGGAAAAAAAGAAGGAAAAAGGTGGGCCAAAGACACAGAAAAAAAATTTCTGCATTTAGGCGAGGGAAAAAACCTGTTTTTCAGGCCCGACTGACCCACTTTTTGCATTTTTCAAGATTTTTTGTTAGAATTTATTTAGAATTTGTTTTCTAAATTCATGTAAAATCAGCCATTTTTTGGCCAAAAATCTGTTGAAATTTTTTGTTCACACATTTTTAAAAAGTATTTGGCGGATAATCTGTGGGAAAAAAAGTGTCAACAATTTTATTAAAAAATCATGATTTTTGCAGATTTTGGTGACATTTTAGGTTTAAAAAAAACAAAATACCTGACCCACGACCCTACTTGACAGGTCCATCCGCCCTTAAACAGGGTGGGTTTTTTTCGTCACCTTAGCATAGCTATTTTTTTCTAATTTCTAAAAAAAAAAATTGCATATCTCATAGCTATTTTCCCAAATGTATGTGGGAGACAGACCCTTTTTTGGCCTTACAACCATGTATGTCACACTGTTCAGGGTAAGAATTTCTGCGAGAATCCTAGAATCCATTCTCGCAAAGATTCTCCTATCAGGCCCCACATAATCCACACACACACTCAATACTTACCTATCGTCATGTATTCGAGATAACAGGGGCTCCAACCAGCCCTGGGTGCATTCAATGTGCGCATCGAGGAACGTCAATACCTCGCCTTTGGCCACCGAAGCCCCTCGTAGTCGCGCTCGTATAAGGCCGCTCCTCTTTCCCATGCGCTCTACGTGGACGGGTACAGCAAGCTTGCTGATGTAATCTTCTAACTGCTTACCTAGAAATTCTATGGGTGGCAAAATATTGAGGAGTAGAATGAGGCTGTATTAATCACTATTATCAAAGAGTGTTTTAGACTTCAATACTTGTCACGCAGCTATTAGTTTACCATACAAAAGTCTATCTCAAGGAATACTGGACCAATACAGGCAAAAGTCTATCTCGAGGAATACTGGACCAATACAGGCAAAAGTCTATCTCAAGGAATACTGGACCAATTCAGGCATTTTTGTACTTATTGACTACTTGCTCATGGTGATTCCAAATATGGAGATGACATTCAATAATGTTTACATTTTTGAAACATTTTGTGAAATTTTGGAACTGCCGTCTGACACATAGACAGTGTTAAGTTGTATACCCTATGAGAGAAAAATTATTAATTATGAATTTGTTTGGGTAACGAAATATATGTCTGAAATTAAACCCATTGATATAATCTTGAAATAATCACAAAAAGGAAGTCTAATTCAAAGTGTATAATTCATCTGAAATTGTCAGAAAATACACTATTATTTAATTTCTGTGATACTTTTGGTTTTTAATGATAATTACAGTGAATTATTCTCATAGAGATACCGTTATCTGTACATGTAGCATAATATCAAATTCATTAATACTAGAACAGAACAAAACACAAATCCGAAACTTAAAGAACAATCTACTTCCATCGCTGTTATTATCATGATGTATAATTACATTACATTACACTAAAAGGCATCAAATGATATTGTTGCTGTTTTCACAAAATTGTGTACAGTTTATTGTTCAGGAGCAACAGCACTTAAAAAGATTTGGCAGATGCATTTTGGCTTTTGAACATGTTTAGAGCAGACTGCCCAAAGGTCATACATAGGAAGTTATATTTTATACTTGCTGAAGGGCCGGATGGAGATACAAGGTTTTGACAGAACACATCTCTCCTCCTGTAATCTGGAAAAAACTAGTAAGTCAATTTTGGTGAAAATTGAGTTAGAACCATATTTGGACTTAATACTAGGTTTTTCCCCTTCAGTTTATCAAGTTAAAGTGTGTGAAACTCTTCCCGGTCGGCAGTTTTTCACTTGGAAGAACCTGGTATGGAAAAACCTAGTCTGGACAAAATATGGGAACAGTTTTCCCTTTGTTTTCTCAAATTTGCTTTCAACAGACTTACTAGGTTTTTCCAGCTTACAGGAGATCTAATGTGTGTGTCTGTACTGAGAGTAAAAGTGTACATTTTCGCATGCGTACATTTTTTGCGCTTTGCATGTTATTATTTTTGCGAGCCTCCATAAAAAGACCTACATGCAAAATGAATATATTTGTGCATTTTCATTTTCGAGCTTGCTGATTTTAGCATGAAAATAAATGTAGCACGAAAATTTCCACTTTACAGTTGTATTCTCAATTATGTTAGCTGCATTATCTTGAATTTGATCTGAAGATCAGACCTCTTTGCCCTCTGACCTACCTCTTTCATTGGCATCATCAACTAGGATGATCTCTGTGAGTAACTATCTTGGTGCCCTGTTGATAATGATTTCTATAGCTTCCTTCAGACTACATTCTGAAATATTGACATTAGACTAATCTCTGATCGACCAATATTTGACCTCTATAACTGACCTCTTTGCCCTCTGACCTCTTTGCCCTCTGACTTTTTTGCCCTCTGACTTCTTTGCCCTCAGACCTCTTTGCCCTCTGACCTACCTCTTTCAATGGCATCATCAACTAGGATGATCTCTGTGAGTAGTTCTTTTGGTGCCCTGTTGATGATGATTCTATATCTTCCTGCAGACTACATTCTGAAACACTACCACAAGACTAATCTCGGATTGACCAATATTTTGACCTGTAACTAACTAACCTCTGACTGACCTCTTTGACCTTTGACCTACCTCTTTCGCTGGCATCATCAACTAGGATGATCTCTGTGAGTAACTCTCTTGGTGCTCTGTTGATAATGCTATGTACAGACCGGAGTAGAGTGCTCCAGGCTTCATTATGAAATACTATAATTACACTAGTCTTTGGTAGTACACTATTTGCTGAGTAGACCTTGGTTTTACACCTGGAGTTGGAAATAAAAAACAGAATGATTTGTTTAGTTATAAATGTGTAACAATGCTACCTGTTTGTGTGGGGGTATTTGTTTTTGCTGCCAAACGCTGACACACACTTGACGCTTTACTATCACCAATCCCACTTTCTTTCTCATTCGCTCAGTAGTTCTAACTGGGCCACGCCGAGATTGAAATCTGACTTTTCATATGAGAGCCCTAAACAGCATTATTCAGTGCCGTTTAAAATGTTATAAACATGGGATCACAAGTTATGTATGTAGGGTCATTATAGAGGGTGGTTGAGATTGAAGTCAGACTTTTCATATGAAAGCACTAAACAGGCCGAACCTAACCAAAAGCCAGGGGGGGTAACAAAAAGGAAGAGAACATCAATCATACTATCCTCACCCTAACCAACCCCACCCCACACCACTGGACCCAATTGGTGGTTCTAGTCTACCTATGAGTAACCTATCACAAATTAGTCTAGTGCAAAGACTTTGTCTGCATTATATAGATTTATATATATTTGGTAATACATCATGTAGACTATGGGCTAGCTACCCGCCTCTTTTGTAGGATTAAAATCGCTACCTCAGCACCGACAAGCTAGCTGGTCTAGTGGTTATGACATTCGTTTTGGGACTGACAGGACCTGGGTTTGAATCCCTGTATCATCAGATTTTCTGTAAAACCTTTGCTTTCAATTCATTTGTCTCAAAATAGGAACAAAGTTTCTAAGTGAGACATGTTGAAAGACTTACGACTAGGCTTATTTGGGATACTGTAAAAGCCAATATTTTCGCGTAAATATATTTTCACGCATTTTGGAATCATAGACATTTCGCGAATTGTTTTTTTCGAGGGCGACTTTCAGGATGCACTGCATGAATGTTGAAAACAAAATTTTCGCGTGTTATAATTTTTGCGGAAAAAGATTTTGCGCGAAAACCGCGAAAATAAAACCACCGCGAATATTTCAGCTTTTACAGTATTGCTAATGCATTGCTGGATCAACACTAGAGATCGACAACACCCGAGTTCAACCACTTTTCATATTAAAATCTTTCAATATGAGGGTTTAGAGCCACAAGGTCCTATCTCTGATAGCTGCCAGGTGTTACATTTAAGGCAGCCTCTATGCTGAGCAATCAATATGAACTAAATGTAACTCAGAGCAGCTATTGCAAATATGTTGCTTTGGCACTATCTTCTAGTGTTGAGAAGGTATTATCTGTAGTAGCTGTCTTGTGTTACATTTCAGGCAGCGTCTATGCCGAACAATTGATATGAACTAAATGTAACTAAGAGCAGCTATTGCAGATATGTTCCTTTTGCACTATCTTCTTATGATGCGAGAAGGCAATATCTGTAAAAGCTGCCATAACCCAATTCCGTTACAACTATGTCCCCAGCCATTTCTCACAAAAATGAAAACACAACAATGCCATCAATGCTTGCATTGATTTTCTTACGCACTCTGGGGTATCTAAAATCATACGTACAGCAGCCGCATGTCATAACATTTATCGTCTTACTCAAACACAGACGGTGTACACATATGCTGCACATGTTTATCGTTTATCCAAAGTGGGAGTATCAGATAGGTTTATTACTTATTACTGGGGGTGGGGGGTACTCAGATTTTGTTGGTACGGGTGTGCCGCCAGCATAGTGAAACATGACCCAAACATTTATCAATTTCCAGGGGAAAATGGACCCATTTGTTTACCGGAGACCCATAAATTTCCTCTATATTTGACAGGTTTTGCTAAAATTTCTGTGAAAAACAGCAAAATCAAGGATTTTAGACCCATAAATTCACCAAAAATGAATACGAAAAGGGGTCATTCGTTTACCAGACGGATGAAAAATGGGACCCTATTTGACAGCACATCCCTGTAATCTTATCACCCCCCCCCCCCCCCCCCCCCCCCGGGTTTTTTACCAATAGAATAAAAGACATATCATGCTTCAATGTCTACCATGAGTCAGAAAGCTGTAATAACTTGAAAATGCTACAAACGCTGAGACAATTCATAGTTTTTAACACCATGGAACACTATACTTGATATTTTCAGAATTTCTGATTATAATGCATTGCCTTCTTGACAACAATGTAGTGCGTTTTACTGCTGTGTCAAGACTTGAAACACTTTGTTATCATGTTTCCGCATTCGATACGTATTATTATAATTGTATATCACCATGTTTCGCATATGGATACATATGAAGTGTATATATATGTTTTTGTATTTTTGTACATATTTGTATCTTTAAATGTCCTTCTGTGTTGCAAGTTAAAAAAAATAAAAATCAATAGGAAAAAAAGACTTCCTTCAGAACACATATGGAACCTTTACCTTTGTGATGGGTATGGGATTGTCTCATCTATCTTCCACTTGCAAAATAACATTCTTATAAAATAGATTTCTCTAATATTTTCAATACATTTTCTCCCTTCAATTTTGAACAATTTTTGAATAAAAGAATTTAATTGAAAATACAAAATGTAACAATATTTCAACTTCATCCCTAACAACCCTAAACACCACAAAACCTGAAGTAACTAACACCTTTAACCCTGGGCACTACCGGCCTATCATACAGTGGTTCTGATTGGTTTATTGCAAGATATACTCATATGAATAGCCAATTAAAATGCAGCTTGTAAAATATTTCACTCCCATCTTTATCCGGGATACAATTATTCTAACAATGTCTCTCATTGGTGCAATAAATGATGTATCCATCTTTTTAACCAATCGGCCGGTAGTTCTCAAGGGGTTAATAACAGGCAATAGCTATTATAAGTGTGTCATGTGGCGTAGAAGTATAAAGGTTCGTTCACACGAGGCGATGTTTGCAGTGTGATGCGGTGTATAGCAATTCATTGCAGGTCACGCTGGGTCAATGCAGGTCACTGCATGCGATGGCAGCCAGCGCCGTATCGCAAAATAGGATAATGTCAGCGTTAACGGCGATAACGCAGTGCATTGCAGCCTGCCGCAAAATCAGGTGTACCTCCATTGCGATACAGACACCACAGCGCACGATAAATATCATCTAGTGTGAATGGAGCTAATATGACCCCATTTCCAAACAGGATACCTAAGGTTTTCATTCCCAATGCAACCGCATCTGTTTGCCCTGCATTGTTTATCCCCAATTCCAGCACTCGGGTGTAATGGTTTAGGTGGTTCATCCGTACCAAATTTGTTTAACAATCTAAAAAAAACATTACTTTTTATAAGACACATAGCATTTATAAAGTTCAAGCAGGGAGTTTAATACTATATAGTAATAGGAGAGGAAATTTGAATCGCAAAAATGAAGCCTCCTATATATGGGCATATGGGTGTGAGTACGCGAAATGTACCTCACAAAATGGGGGCGCTATCTTGACAACGCCATGATTGACAGCACAAAAATCCTTATAAGGGGCATTTTGTACCTCACAAAACGAGGGCGCTACACACTAGAGGCTTCAATATCGTCAATGGGAATCTGTGTCCAGTGGCACTGGCCTGGTTCAAGCTCACACAAACTTGTTTTCTTCTTTTGTTGCCTAATTGCCACACTGTTGTCAGCATTCATTCCCCGACATTCCCAAATACACAGTCATACAATACATAATTTCCCATATTTCGCTGATATCCCCTTTACTGTCATGAAAAAGCCCACGAGTCTTAACTAACAAGATATTAATATTTGAAATCCATACTTTACATAAAAACCCTTAACATTAACGAATGTCAACCTTCTATAATTAATCCATCCATTAAAAGCCGCCCCGCATCCGAATAAGGCGGGTAACCTTCAAAGAGCTATTATACACATGGGTAGAAAACTATTCAAAGTATTTAACAAATAATAATTAAAAAAAGCAACCCCAGATTTTTGTTTTTTTTAGGGTCCGTCGCAGAGGGCAAAATAAAGAACTTGTTTTCCATAACTCCACGCTGAAACCAATCTTACAGTCATTACAAAGGGACAATTTTTCCGCCATG
This sequence comes from Ophiura sarsii, assembly GCA_035610835.1. Taxonomy (NCBI): domain Eukaryota; kingdom Metazoa; phylum Echinodermata; class Ophiuroidea; order Amphilepidida; family Ophiuridae; genus Ophiura; species Ophiura sarsii. Next base: position 302,209 of record JAYJML010000024.1, read on the forward strand.
GAGTATAAACATTCTTAAAATTTATACGTTTTCCATTGCAAATCTAGCATTCAAGATTACCATTGAAAACACCCAGGAGACTTGCTTCGAAAAAATCATAAATACTTGAGAGCCTGCTCACCTCTAAAGTGCTATATCAAAACTCTTTAGCAGGATGTTAACCTTAGCGTATTCATGCGGCAGTCGTCTGCAGACGACAGATCCAATATTTCACAAAATGTTTCAAAAATGTTTCAAATTATTGAATTTCATCACCATATTTGGAAACATCATGAGAAATGCATTAAAATAAGTACAAACATCCGTAATATTGGTTCAGTAATTCTTGAAAGTTGGGAAAGGTTTCTGACCTTAATAATATGGGAAAACTGATAGCCACGTGGAAAGTGTTAACCTTAGCGTATTCACCGAGTGTGTGTATGGTCTTTGTGTAAGCGCCACGTATGAATAAGCAAACAACCCTCGCAGACCTTAAGCTGTTGCATGCATGCAACGCGCTATCAAGATACGACATGACGAAGGGGCAGACGTTTTGTAATTGAAATTATTTTGCTGTATTTAACTGTTTGACCAATCCTAGGCATCTTAGTACTTGTTACAAAGCCTTTTGAGTAGATTCTGATGAACATTTTTATGGGGGAGGGATATTGTAATAAGAAAATCCACTAGAAATATGATGGAATGCTTAGTTATTCGTCGTATACAAAAGGTTAAGAAGTAAGCTTCTGGTCATAAACCTTGTGGGAAAATGATACAGGCCGTAAGTAGGGATACGCCTCCACAATATTACTTTGATAAACGTGATATGGTTGCTGAGAACGTTGACATAAGACTTCATTACAGCACACTATAGACAGCATGTTATACCTGGTCATATCGAGGCCTATGTCTGTGTCATAATCTTATGGGACGTTGATACAGTCCGTAAGTAGGGGATACGCCTCCGCTTTTATTGCTTTCATAAACGTGATATGGATACTTAACACCTTCCACACGGCTATTCATTTTACCGTATACAAAACAGATTTGTCAGAAACCTTCCCAATTTTCAAGGTCCATCAAAAGGGTTACTGAATCAATCCTAGGCATGTTTGTACTTATTTCAATGCATTTCATATGGTGATACTAAATATGGTAATGAAATTCAACAATTTTGACTTTTTTAAAACATTTTGCGGAAACTTGAATTGTCGTCTGCAGGCGACTGCAGCGTGGAAAGTGAAAAGGTAATGGGCAGCATGTAATACATGTACCTGGTCATGTTGAGGCCAAAAACGCATAACTTTCCTTGACATAACATATTTTAGATAATAATACAGGGCATACATAGAGTAGGATATGCCTCTGATATATTGCTTTCATATATGTGATATGGATTGGCAAGTACGTTGACGTGAGTCTTCATAAGAGGATACTATAATGGTCAGCATGGTCTACATGGTCGTATTCAGGCCAGGCCTCAAAGTAAATGATACTTGAAGAGTATTCAGAGGTAAAACACACTGAAACTGATGGTTTGCAGGAGAAGCTGATTCTGTGTGGTAGTAATTCATACTCAGTTGGCAACTACATGAACAGAAAATGTTGATTTACACCCACAATCATAGAAAAAAGGTGTTCGAACACTGACCCTAATTGCCATGCTTATTGGACCATAACAGGCATGCTATTTGAGTCATGTAAAAATCATAACTTGTTCCTGGTAGCCTGAAGTATCCCCTTACTCATATCCCTCCCCCTTCCCCAACGATCAATGTTGCGAGGCCCTGTGCTAATGGTGGGCAAATTGTGGGATTCAACCAGGCGCGTACCGCGGCATGTGAGCCAGGGGGGGGGGGGCAGAAGTATATGTCGTCCCGACAGTGGCGTAAATCTTCGTAAAAGGTTGCCCCAAATTTTTTCCCAGTCAGTCACCACGTGAAATTCACGTAAGTGGTGGGGGGGGGGGGGGGGGGGGTGGGGTAGGGTCAAAAAAAAAATTAAATGTATTTTTTTCTTCTTTTTTCTAATGTGCATCAATAAACTAACGCGCGCGGGAGCTTTGAGACAAATGATTTTTTTAATATAGCCTAAATGGCAGTTGTTTTTCAAAGAAAAGGTTGAAATCTTTATTAGCTCTGGTACCGAGATGCGACCGAAGAGCCAGGTCTTTACTACCAAGGTTTAGAGGGGCACAGTTTTGGGCTATTGGGGAGAGCACAAGTCTAGTGCTAATCTTTGTACCAGAAAAAAAGAGATTTTTGAATGCTTTAAAATGACACTTTTGTCGTAAAGATTGGATACTGCTTTCTGATTTGATGAAGAAAAATTACTATATACTAATAATACTTGTCTTTTTATCTGTTTATCCATGCCTAGTTCCATCAACATCTCAAAATGCATTATACCGACAACTGCCATCTTTTGCCACGACGACGATGCAATCAGAGCTTCAATACATTATTTGTGTACTAATTACTTGATAGACTAATCCTTTCTTCTCGCTCGTACGCTATTATAATCTCATAAATCAACCCGTAGAGACTAACCGACTGAAAAAAGGAAGGCAGCGAACTAGAGACAATATTAGTAAGTGCTATAATTCTCCCAAATGGCCACAGATTATAGCCTTGGTCCCAAGATGACAGGCTGTATTTATATGATATCAGTGATTTATATCAGTGAAATTTGCTTTGTATGTGTCACTATGACGACGCTCATCCTCATTACAAATAGCCAGCAGTGTTGCTATGCTATGCAATCACACACAGAGAGCCATCTCAAGTCATGGTGCTCAATTGACCAAATAAGTTGACAAATTGGCCAGGTTAATTTGTGGAAAAACAAGGACAATATGTACATATATATATATATATATGATGGATTTTCAATTGCTCTCTGGGTCTATTTTTCCACAGAATGAATGTTCAAATAAAAATACTGATTTCTTAATCTACTGAAAATGGAGGAGGGGGTTATATTCAATTGAAAGCATTTATTTATCAGTATATTTACCCTCTCTGGAGCATTTCCCAATCTGTTAGCGATATAATATACAGGTTGATTTCTAATGTTTTTTATCTTTTGACGACTGCAATTACAGCCAAATCTGTTCCTGTTGACAAATATATTGAACATTTCCACTATAAAAAAGTTGGAATTTCATTCCATCGAACCTCTTAATGCAAAGTATGCCTTTTGGCAAGTGCATTAGGGTCTGTACAGTGGAATTATTCTACAAGAAGGAAACCTAATTTTTCAGTCCTTAAACACTTTCTACGTGGCGGGCATCTGCAGACGACATTCCAAAATTTCTCAAAATGTTAAAAAAATGTCAATATTATTGACTTTCATTACTATATTTGGAATCACCATGAGAAATGCATTGAAACAAGTGCAAACATGCCTAGTATTGGCTCACTTATCCTTTAAATAGACCTTGAAATTTGGGAAAGGTTTCTGAAAACTCTTGATTTGTATGGTCAAACCAATAGCCGCGTGGAAAGTGATAAGATTGATTCACATCATCAACCATTAAAAGATTGATACATTGTTATTCATCAAATTCAACAGAGTTTTGCTAAAACTATTATTATACACAATACATCTTACTTTCATTTCATTCAGCCAGTGCTCAATAGGTTTTTAAGCCTGGACCATAAGCATTTTGCTTGAACCTGGTCCCTTCAGGACCCAAGCGTACGGACTGACCGCGTAAACAAACAAACAAACAAACAAACAAACATGCACTATAAAGTTACAATCCTAGGAATTATCGGCAGACTTGGGTCAAAGCTAGCCAGGGATACAATCACTGATCCTTTCACTTGGTTTGTAAACAGACATCTAAATGTTTAATGAGTATGAACATCATGGTTTTGATAATTACTTTGTGATATTTCTAAAGGCGTACAATCAAACAGATCGCAGACAGCTGATTATGAACATTGTAATTTTGATAATTACTTTTTGATATTTCATTGGTAAGGTGACAAAGAAGAAAAAAACCTGTTTACGGGCAGACGGTCTGGTGTTTTTTTGGGTTTTTGTATTTTTTTGTATTTTTTTTAAAGCCTAAAATGTCACAAAAATCTGCAAAATTCAGGAATTTTGTGATTTTCGGCCAATATTTTTTTACAAATTGGTGCAAACAATATTTCGACAGATTTCCGGCTAAAAAACGGCTGATACATGATTTGAGAAAAAAAATCAAAACACGCAAAAAGTGGGTCGGTCAGGCCCGTAAAACAGGGCGGTTTTTTTCTCGTTGCCTAAACAATCAAATGGAGTACATCTCAGTATCTCATGTAGGTGACATACTCAGATTATATGTTGACAGGGATGTGTTCCTGCTAATAGCTGATTTCATTGAAATAGGATTTGTGCTGTGCTATGCAATGATATGTTAATGCCTCATTGATTGAATGGACATTTTGCTATCTACTGATGAAGATGAGGCATTTGCTATCTAACAAAGACAACTTAAATGACAAATTTGCAATCATGTGTAGATTGCTCATTGCTATCTACTAAAGATGAGGCATTTAATCATGTGTAGATTGCTCATTGCTATCTACTGAAGATGAGGCATTTGCTATCTAACGAAGACAACTTAAATGACAAATTTGGAATCATAAAGATTGCGCATTGCTATCTACTGAAGATGATGCATTTGCTATCTAACGAAGACAATTTAAATGACAAATTTGCAATCATGTGTAGATTGCTCATTGCTATCTACTGAAGATGAGGCATTTAATCATGCGTAGATTGCTCATTGCTATCTACTGATGAAGATGAGGCATTTGCTATCTAACGAAGACAACTTAAATGACAAATTTGGAATCATATAAAGATTGCGCGTTGCTATCTACTGAAGATGATACAGTTACTATCTAACGAAGACAACTTAAATGACAAATTTGGAATCATATAAAGATTGCGCGTTGCTATCTACTGAAGATGAGGCATTTGCTATCTAATGAAGACAACTTAAATGACAAATTTGCAATCTTGTGAAGATTGCTCATTGCTATCTACTGAAGATGAGGCATTTAATCATGTGTAGATTGCTCATAATTGCTATCTACTGAAGATGAGGCATTTGCTATCTAATGAAGACAACTTAAATGACAAATTTGCAATCTTGTGTAGATTGCTCATTGCTATCTACTGAAGATGAGGCATTTAATCATGTGTAGATTGCTCATAATTGCTATCTACTGAAGATGAGGCATTTGCTATCTAATGAAGACAACTTAAATGACAAATTTGCAATCTTGTGTAGATTGCTCATTGCTATCTACTGAAGATGAGGCATTTAATCATGTGTAGATTGCTCATAATTGCTATCTACTGAAGATGAGGCATTTGCTATCTAATGAAGACAACTTAAATGACAAATTTGCAATCTTGTGAAGATTGCTCATTGCTATCTACTGAAGATAAAAAGTGGTTCTACTTTTCAGCCCCTTGCCAATTTCTTAAGAAATTATTTGATTTCAGTGATAATCACATACCCTTCTGACAACTTTCAAATAACTCCTGTTGTAAACCGATGACGATGTTGGACGTTATCGACCATACTGCGTACGCCTTAAATAAGCTACAATCAAGGAAAATAATAGTTTGCACACTTGCCGCAACTTATTAAAACTATCCCTGTGCTCGCAATTGAGATCAGATTTGGGACATAGCACTGTTTAATAAAGCAAAAGTTTCCCCCATTCTTATATCCCCCCCCCCCCCCCTCAATCAATGTTGTGGGGGAACTGCCAAGGCTTTTGATAATATGACTCGGATCCAGTGGCGTAACTAGACTTTTTCATTTGGGGGGGGGGGGGGCAAGAAGGGGCAGTGACTTGAAATGGGGGAGGTGTGCTCCTAATGGGTGTGCTCCATTCCAGTGTCAAGAAATGCAAGACATTTTTTGACTTCACACCTACCTTTTGCACGATTGAGCTACATTTTGACTCTAAACAAGCTTGTATCATAGAATATTGATTTTTTTTTTATGGAAGACATGCGCGCATAGCGCGCGAAAAAAATTCATCTGTTACTTTGTACCATCATTATTCCATGATTCATTTGGGGGGCAAGGGTTCCAAGTGGGGGGCTCCAGAAAAAGGTTCTTGAAAATTGAAGAACCAAACAAGGTTCTTCATAGAACCACAAATGGTTCTGTATCAACCAAAAATGGTTCTGTATTACATTTGGGGAACTGTTTTTGGTTCTTTAAAGAACCTTTAAGGGTAATCTCCTGGCAGGACAAAAAAAGGTTCTTTAATTTCTTAGAGTGTAGCCGTTGTCCATCAATCTTACCCCCATTTAAATCAGGTCAGCTGACCGATGCAGAACAGACAACCATCAACTAGCTAATTTATGGGTTTGTATGGTAATTGTCTACAGATGATAGTTTCACAAAATGTTTCGAAAATATCAAAATTAGTAAATTTCATCTCCATATTTGGAATCACCGTGAGATATGCATTAAATTAAGTACAAACATGCTTAATATTAGTCCAGGAATTCTTGAGATAAGACTTTGAATTGTATAAGAATGTAGCCGTTGTCCATCAATCTTACCCCCATTTAAATCAGGTCAGCTGACCGATGCAGAACAGACAACTAGCTAAATGGATTTGTATGGCAATGTTCATGCAAAACGCTTTGCCGGCGGAAACTGCTGATAAGGTCGTCTCTAGATTTTTGCTCGACAGTAATCGGTTGATGGCATCGATTGGATAGTGCAGCTTAAGAGGGGTTGCATGGTTGATTAGTGCATGCATAGAGTATATGGGTGTTTAGATAGAGATGTAAAAATATATCAATAATTGGGGACTAGTTCGGGAGACAAGGGGGAAAAAACACAGCAAACTAACAAATTTACCATAAGGAATGGGAAGCAAAATCAGAATGGAGAGTGCTGATATCAATCAATTATTTAAGTATAATTTGGTAAACAAATTGGACTTAGACGAGGGAAAAAACACCCCTGTTTTACTTGCCGACCGACACACTTTTTGCATTTTTAAGATTTTTTAAAGATATTTTTCCTAAGAAATATAGGAACATTCATTGTCATTTATTGCACAATTTATTATGGAAAAGCAAAAAAAATCCCTCAAAATTCCAAATACCAACATTTCCCTAGAAGAAGCTTCCTAATTTCCACATTTTTCCCCGCCATAGTCACGATTTTGGCCAAACACATGCATCACATATTATGTTTATGTGGGTGTGAAACCTTCTGTGTTAATTCGCTGCTGTAAGGAGGCTCGCCTATTTGGAGCTGATCAAACTATATCTAACTAGCTTCCTAATCCCGATAAAACTCAGGCCTCCAATCTCAAGCCAAGCTGCTCTAACGCTCTATAAATGTTTGATGTTAAACTATGAGTTGTAACCTTTGAGGATAATTGTTTTGAATATTTGATGTCATAATGATAGAGGGTGGGTGCGACGAGGGAAATTGTGTTAATGATAAGATAGGTGATAGCATGCTATATATCGATGGCATTGACCGGGTTTTCTTCTGGTTGACAAACTGGCAAATTGTGTGTGGTCAATTTCACAATAATCAAGCGACAAGCTGTAAAACGTGTAGTTTCTTGTTGCGCTTGTTTACATTAAAGCATTCTCGGTGATTAATCCTGAAGTTTATAAAAGCACAGTACGCCCGCACTTTGTTGACCCGGCCTGGTTTAAAATTGAAAAAATCACCCATGCCATGAATGCTTGCATCACTCGTACCATTTTAGGGGAGGGAGATCTGTTATATTTTAAATTGTGAGATAGGCTTTTACGATGGGTATTCATAATATAAGTTAAAAGTTCGCCGTCGGACGAGTTTTTTAATCTGTCAAGCTTTCGTCAGGATTAGCTCTGACTTCTTCAGGACCAAATTATTATAATATTAAACAAAACATAGAGATTGCCACTTCTCTTGTTATCATCATTTGGGCTGCCCCTTGCCCGATGATTTGAGAGTAGGTGCCCTTTCCTACTTGTGAAAGAATTGGTGGCTCTGAAAAGAGCCGTTCAGATGGATTGCCGCTTCCACTGAACACGTAGGTTGCCACTGGCCTACTATACATTAATTTATATTTTGATGCGTATTTTATTTTCACTTTAAAAAATAAAAAAAATAAAAAAAATAGATTTTGGACTAAAATGTATAAACAAATTGAAATTGTCAAAAAACAAATTGAACTTTTTGATTTTTTGGGTTGGAAGGATTTCGAGGGTCAGGTGGACGAGAACAATCAAACAAACATAAAATGTTGGCCTAAGAAACAAAATTGGGCTATTCTAATTGAAAACCATACACCCCATGGAAGACATTACCTTAATCTTCTCCACAGGGAGTGTGCATTTCAGATAGGGTTACCTACGCAGATGATTCCATTATAATCTGTCTGGAAAATTAACCCTAACCCTACCATATACCACAAAATACCACGACCCAGCCTGTTTGTAGCACCCGGCGTAGAAGTTTTTCGATGAAAACATGGACCCAGCCTATAGCCTGGCGCAATACTGTACTAATAAGTAGTCTTGACACCGTGGTGTACTGGAAAATCCCTTGCCCAGTGTGCCGGAGGTCCGTGGTTCAAATCCCGGGGGTCGCGGCGATAGATGGGGAAGTGCGCATAAGATAATGATAAACATGCTATATTTTTCCTGGACATACTATAATTAAACAAAATTATACTACTTGTACATGAATCTCATGTGTTTAGCTACATCATATGTTGCCGCTCACAGGCAGGGAATGACATTGCTAGGACGTCGCTTCTGAGCATTCATTCTTCCTACCCGACCTTGCCCAAATCATCTCTAGGATGACAGACACATACCAAAGGTTGTACTAGAGGGAGAAGTGCGCACAAGATAATGATATACACTGCTGTTATCCAGGACATACTATAATTAAGCTATACTACATGTTCATGAATCTCATGTGTTTAGTTTTGCTTCTGAGCATTCATTCTTCCTACCCGACCTTGCCCAAATCATCTCTCGGATGATAGACATACCAAAGGTTGTACTAGAGAAAGAAGTGCGCACAAGATAATGATAAATACACTGATTTTATCCTGGACATACTATAATTAAGCTATACTACATGTACATGAATCTCATGTGTTTCGCTACATCATATGTTGCCGCTCACAGGCAGGGAATGACATTGCTAGGCACTTGTAGGATTTATTCTTCCTGCCCGACATTGCTCAAATCATCTCTCCGATGGCGAGGCATACCACAGGTAGTAAACGAGGGGGAAATATGCCCGGGGAAATATGTAAGCTGGAACATCACATGGGAATGTTTTTGTCATGGAGAGGATTCATTCATCAACTATTGTCATCTTTTACACTAACTGCAGAATATGCTAATTTCCCAAGAGAAACAGAAAAAAAGGAAATGAGATAACACAACTCAAAATTGGAATTGTATGGAAGTTATAAGGCAATAAACAAACAAAATCCTGTTTTACGGGCGGACGGCCCTGTCAAGTAGGGTCGGTCGGTTGGTGTTTGTTGTTTTTATTTTTTTGTTTTTAAATTTTCTTACCTAAAATGTCACCAAAATCTGCCCAAATCAGGATTTGTTGTGAAACAATTTTGGACAGATTTCCAGCCAAAAAACGGCTGATTTTACATGATTTGAGGGAAAAAATTCTTTAAAAAAAGAAGAAAATTCTTGAAAAACGCAAAAAGTGAGTCTGTCGGCCCATAAAACACGGTTTTGTTTTTTCCCCGCCTAAGCACTCTGGTGTACTATTCGTTATTGCTTCCGTCATTTTGTTCAAAAATTCTATTTTGTGTGATGAGCCTTTTTTCTAAGCCTATATGTGACGCGATCAAGAGGAATGAGTCGGATGTCGGGGAATCCCAAATTGAGATATGGCCAATTCAAAATGGCGGCTTACATAAGTTTTTATGGAAATTCACGTATACAATTTGACATAACTTTGGAACAAAACGTCGTATCGACATGGGGTTTTCAGTTTCTGAAAGCTCTAGGTGTCTTCTTTAAAACTGTATTAAAAACTCATTTTCGACCAGGGTCGACATCCGACTCATTCCTCTTGATCGCGTCACATATTAGGACATGTTCCGTATCAGTATAGTTTGAAGGTGAATGAGATGAAGCTGAACACTTTGACGCGGCAGGCGACTGCAGACGACATTCCAAAATGTCAAAATATTTGTAAAATATCAACATTATTGAATTTCATTACCATATTTGAAATCACCACATGAAATGCATTGAAATAAGTACAAATATGCCTAACATTGATTCAGTAATCCTTTGGTTAGACCATGAAAGTTGGGAAAGGTTCTGAAAAATCTATGGTAAAACTAATAGCCGCAAGTCATACAAATGTAGACTTGTAACATCAGAAACTCTATTTCTTTAACCCTAACTCCCACGGATGGACCACAGAACTGTGTGGCAGGGGGTTAATAGGGACTAAATAAGTGCCACTTTTTTCTGAAAACATCATTTTGGGGAAATGTAAATGTTTTGGGAAAAAGTAAACATGATATTGAAAAGGGAAAACTTTCTATGGGTAGCCAAGCGTTTTCCCTTTTCATAAACATTTCAATTTCTCAAAATGTACAATTCTGTGTAGAGTTGTGCAAAGAAACATGATCCAATTTTAGGGGGGGGTTACTTTTTCTGAACCCTTCATATGCTGCTGCAGGACAATTTCATGTGATAAATATATTATTTATTATATTCATGGTATGAGTTATTGTTATCACAGCCAACCGGCTGAATAGGCACAATATTACAATTACAAGTATGCACACAATATGCATTAAAAGCACTAAAATAGCACCGTACCAGGTAGATATAATGGAAAGTTACTCATCATTCAATTATGAAACGTGATTAAAAGTTTTCTATTACCCGCTCTCGGCGACAGTTTACCTAAATAATAACAAAAATATACATTAAAAGCACTAAAATAGTACCGTACCAGGTGGATATAATTGAGTGTTAGATACACATCATTCAACTATGAAAGGTGATTAAAAGTTTTCCATTACCAGCTCGTGTGACAGTTTACCTATATTGATAACTCATAGAAACCGTTAATTTTATTTTCCTGCTTAAGCTATGTTTTTGTATCGGGGGGGGGGGGGGGGGGGGGGGGGGGAAGTACTATTTTTTTTACCCGAAAAAATCACCCAGCACCCCCTGAGATTCGATCGCGGGACCATCCGCACCCCAGTCTACCAACTTCCCTCTACCAACTGAGCTAAACTGCCAGCAGGCATATGTGGGCAGCAACTTCCTGCCCACATATGCCTGCGGTAGGTGACGTCATCGAGGCAATGCAGCAGCGCGTCCGTGGAGATAGTTTCTGGCAGTGAGATTGTTTCTGGCAGTGAGATTTAGTGAGATTTAGCTGGGTTAAGGTTAAACACCAGCAGGGTAAGTGTTAGGCCTATTTCAGTTTTCAGTTTCAGTGGCATTACGAGGGTCAAGATCCGTACAAGTTTTGGTCATTTTACTTTTGCAATTTGTGGCGTGACGTGAATAAATCAGAAGCTTACCTGATTCCGTCCCTCTTAACCCCCTGAGAACTACCGGCCAATTGGTTAAAAAGATGGATACATCATTTATTGCACCAATGAGAGACATTGTTAGAATAATTGTATCCCTGATAAAGATGGGAGTAAAACATTTTACAAGCTGCATTTGAATTGGCTATTCATATGAGTACATCTTGTAATAAACCAATCAGAACCACTGTAAGATAGACAGGTAGACCCCAGGGGGTTAAAATCTGAAGTGGAAGAAGAGAAAATGTGTTTCAAACAGCTGCGACCAAACAACGGGTCATGATTAAATATCCATCCCCATTTTTCGCTTTCCTTTCTCTCTAATTTTCCCAATTTGTCTCGCTCTTCTCTTTTCTTTACGAAGTCCTTTATGTAGGATGGTGTTGATTTTTACACCCAGAACTCACTAACTGCGCCATATGCATTTAAATGATGACAATGACATTGATAAAGACTTCCCTGATGGGCATACCTGATGGGCTTATGAGAAACTCCGATGATTAGCCGCACATGTTACGCACAGACATTAATACACAATCATTTAAATCATCGTCAACCGGTTCAACGCGCACACGTGGCAGTCTTCTGCAGACGACAGTTCCAAAAATTTCACAAAATGTTTCAAAATGTCAGTTCTATTTAATTTCATTACCATTATTTGGAATCACCATGAGAAATGCATTAACCCTAACCGCACTGAATCTCACTAAATCTCACTGCCAGAAACTATCTCCAGGCACGTGCTGCTGCATTGCCGCGATGACGTCACCTACCGCAGGCATATGTGGCCACGGAGTTTGTGGCCGCATATGACCTAGGGAGTTAGCTCAGTCGGTAGAGGGACAGACTTGGGTGCGGATGGTCCGGCGATCGAATCCCGGGGGGTGCTGGGTGATTTTTCGGGTAAAAAAAATAGCACTTTTCCCCCCCTCCCCCCGATACGCACAAAAAACTAGCTTTACTGGTTAGGGTTAAAGTAATTAAGTTCAACATGCTTAGTATTGGTTCAGTAATCCTTGAGATAGACTTTGAAAATCTGTTTTGTTTATATGGTAAAACCAATTACAAAGAGGTATCCTGGATTCTGCCAAGGTATTATAAGATAATCTAATATTTAAATGGATCTGAAAGGAAATATATATAAAGGGTTCAACAAAAGAAAGTATACACTTTGTTGATGTCATTTTGAGTAACATTGAATTTTTGTTTTGACCAAACAGGCTAGATAGGCATTTAGATGAATCTTTTAGGCATCATTTAATACCAAATTTTCCCCCTAACAACACAAAAATAAACCATGATTAGCACCATTTAAAGAAAATTGGTCACTTTTCAAAAGTCACATTTTCAACGCACGCAAGCCGCGAGAAAATGCTGTGTGTGACACTGTAAATGGCCGGGAATGAAATGGATATTGATCACACAGCGGGGATGCGTTGGGCTGTGCCTGAGTGAGCGGGCTATTTGATTATGGACAGGTAACATGTGGTCTTTTCTTCCCGCGTAGTGTATTGAAAATGTGACTTTTGAAAAGTGCTAGTCATGGTTTATCTTTGTTACTAGGGGGAAAATTTGGTATCAAATTATGCTTCAGATTCATCTAAATGCTTATCTAGCCTGTTTGGTCAAAACAAAAATTGAATGTTACTCAAAATGACATAAACAAAGTGTATACTTTCTTTTGTTGAACCCTTTATATATAATGTTCTTGATGTTTTGAACTAAATAATAAATCCAGAAAAAAATGTCTTGAATAACAATGAAGACCCCTGCAATGCATGCGCTCCCATTCTTACAAATAAATCTATTTCAGTTATCCATGAAAATTGTAGAATATTTCAATGAAACAACAAATATTAATATAATATGATAGATTCTCTTAGCATCTCCCGCATACACACACATAAAGACACACACGTGACGCAGACACCGTAGGTCTCTCTACACTTAACGATGCGTCACTCTATCAAACCCACCGATCACGAATAAACACCTGATATCCGCGATACGATCGCTGTATGCCAACAACATCCAACTTTTGAGCAGACTACGACTTGGGGCCCGTATGATGCCAATTTTAATTGCATTTTTAGCTATTCAAATAATTTCCGGGATGGAAATCGTGCAGGATCTGTTTACCGGGTGATAAATGCTCTTGTGAATCAATCACAGTGCGGTGGAAAGTCAAGATGTCGTGTCGCCAAATTATGATCTTTTTATTTGTTTGTTGTTTCACACTGTGACATCGCTCAATCGTTCCTATTAGCCTTGAAATGTTTGAGTCATTTCAAATTACACCAAGTGGAATTTAGAATCCATATTGCATAGAACTATAATTCTCTAATCAAAATCCCCTTTTTTACACTGCAGCAAAGTGCTGATATATATATACATCAACTTTTTAATAAAATGTAATATTTTTAATAATAAATAACCAAATTATCAGATAGTTGATACAATTCCATGGCTGGTATGTTTTCTGAGTTGCAGTGAATCAATATATTGGCTCAGTTCATTAACCTTGATAATGTGTGTTGGGCTATTGTTCACATTTGCTCTTTATACATGTATATACAAAAATATGTAATTGTGACTCCAGGCAAGAAGGTGGCAAGCATACAAATTGTCGCTATTCTGTCAAAACCTTTCCGGCTCTTCAGCATGTCTAAAGTCAAACTGTCCAATGGTTTTATCAATATGAAGTGTTGCTTTATACATGATCAGGGACAAGAGCACTTACACAATTTTAATAGATGTGTATTTTGGCCCTTGAACATGTTTGGAGTAGACTGCTCAAAGGTTATACATATGAAGTATTACGTTACACAGGCTGAAGGGCCCGATGGAGATACAAGGTTTTGACAGAACAGCAATGATACTATTTATCAATATCAGAAAACCGCTGATATCAAAATTTACCTCGACACCAGAATAAATAATACTTAATAATATTGTAGAGAAAAAACTGTCCTTGTGTAACACAAAACACAGAAAATTATCCTGAACTAATAAAGGATTGCAAGCACTGAGCACTGAGGTGTTATAAATAAGCTTGTTATCCAAGTCAATCGAAGCAATGAAACACAAGTTTATATTGAGCTGGTTAAAAATATCACAGGATTTTTGTTCCCTCACAATAATAATACAGATCTCTCAACCCTAAAGCTCTAAAGTAATAAAAAATAATACTGCTACACTTATCTGGCAGTACTCGCATTAGGCAATCATGGCACGGTTGATATGGCAACAACCAACTTATTTGAGAGAGGTTTGTTGTGATCAAATTCAATAAAGTGGATGATATATTCACTTTTTAGTGACGTTTCACTACCATGCTGGACGCTTCTTCAGACTGGCAACTCTGTCCACTGCTCACAGGTTTTTTATAGCTGCCATAGAGGGCATAGACCAGGGCTTCTCAACTGGCGGCGCATGCACCAAATATGGCGCTTGGAGCAATGGTGTTTGGTGCTTGGACTCTTCAAAAATATAAAGAAATACAGAAGAAAATAGGTGCATTTGGCGCTTAATCATACATTTTTATGTCATAATTGTGGCGCTCCATTAAATAATGTTGAGAACCCCTGGCATAGACAGTAGAGTTGGTCATAGATGTTATGTAGACTGTAGGCCCCCTCATCCTTGTTGATTGTGTTATTTCCTGTTAATCTGATCCAAATGGCTATTTAGTGAAATATCACTAAAACGTGAGTACCATCGCCCACTTTAATTGGATTTGATCGTAACGAACCTTGAGAAGACCAGGTTACTTGGACTGATAAACTCCCAAACTCTCTCTTACTTCGGTCATATTGCCAGACGCCAAGGAAACTTGTTTAGAGAAGGTGATTATGCAGGGCAAGATTGAGGGTGCACATAGACAAGGCAAGCCAATATCAAGATGGTTTGACAGAATAAAAACTCTGGTTGGGCAACCTACTTTCATCATACATGTATATCGATCGGCTGCTGACCAACGAAAATGACGTGTCATCACTAAAGTCACGAGCTGTCAGTCATGTAATGTTGAACTCCAAATCCCGATGAAGTTATTCAAAACTATAAACTTACTTTTGAAGAGGGCAACTACATGGTCTTGCAGATATTGGCTAGACTTGATCCTTCATGTGTTCCCTATTTTAAAGATGGCGGCCATATAGAGGGACGCGGGGACCCAGTCTAGATATTGGCTAGAAATCTTGTCAGCCGAACGGGTTCCATTCTAGCAGAGCTGGGGAGGGGGCCCCATCTAGGACTCCCTCTTTCCTTTTCATAAGGCGACGAAAAAAAACCTTGTTCTACTAGCCTGACCAACCCTTTTCTATTACATTTAGTTCGCTGTTACACTTTGTATAAAAAAGAAATGGAGAAAACCAAAAAGTGCATACTAGATGTTTGACAGACTGACAGACAGACAGACACAACGACAGACTAACTGACAGACTAACTGACTGACTGACACACGTAAGGTCTCTCCTTACGGTAAGGTCTCTCCTTACAGTCTGCAGGCTTCTCGTTACATTGCATTTTTCGCGTCTGGGGACGCAATATTTTTGCTAAAAACGCAGTACATTTTAAACTGGACTCTTTATTGCGTCCATCTGGACGCAATAATTTCTAATCGTGTGTCAAGATAATTTTGCACATGTAAGCTTACAAATATTTGAAAGTCATTTATTTACTTATCTTTCTCTTTACAAACAACAAAATATTTAAATAGAGAAGAGAGTTTTTGGACATTTCAGCGCTGTAGTCCCCGTTTAACCACTCCGTATCCGATTCCAAAGTCACAATTCGCAAATTACATTTTTGATTTGGACCCCATAATTTCTTCTCGGACCCCATAATTTTGAGAATTGGTAGATTATGGGGTCCAGTGGACCCCATAATATTTTTACCTAACGAGAAGCCTGACGATCGGTCGGTTGGGTCGACCTAAAATCTTGAAATACACCCAAGATTTTCACAAACATTTTGAATGGGAAAAGTCAACAAAAATGCAGACTGACCGACCTACCTGAGAGTTCTGTTTGCCGTAAAAGGCCAAACAAAAAAAAAGTTTGTCTCAAAGCTTGCGAAGGCTTCAAAATCGGGCGACGCGCGCTGTTTTTTGTCTTCCTTTTTTTATTTTTTTTAAATTTTATTTGTGTGGCAATTTTTACTCTTACTATTTGCAACCGTTGACACTTTCTGATATTTGTTTTTTCTATTTGAAATGAATATTGTGATGTAGTTGTGTATAAGAACAATTGTGCAGCGTTTTTTGAAGACCTGAGTCATGTAAAAGTTTGAGAAAAGGAAAATCTGCCGATATTTTTAATAAAAACTTGAAATAAAAATTTGTAGGGAAAAAAAAAATTGATTTGACAATTTTCTGCATTTCAGACGCGGTATTTTGGCATTTCAAAACCAATGCGCGCGCAAGCTTTGAGATGAACCTTTTATTTTGTTTGGCCTAACAGGGTGGGGTGTTTTTTCGTTGTCTTCATATTGAGTGACAAACAAGATACTGTAAAACCTGAAATATTCGCGGTGGTTTTATTTTCGCGCTTTTCGCGCAAAATCTTTTTCCGCAAAAATTATAACACACAAAAATATTGCTTTACACATTCATGCAATGCTTTCAGGCGGTCGCCCGCGAAAAAAACATTTCGCGAAATGTCTTTGATATCAAAATCCGCGAAAATATCTGTACGCGAAAATATTAGCTTTTTACAGTACTGTTGTTACATGGCCGTACATTGTATACAACCATAATATCATGTTCAGACCTTATCGTTGTTGTGTTTCCTTACCAGTCCGTGCATGTCGTATCTTTTAAAACGACGCATTGAAGGCGATGCAACCGACACATTCAGCTGTTAACAAGGGGCCAATTGTTAGGTAATTAATATCAATATATTGTAGAGTGTCGAATGTTAAAATATTAATTCCTCATACATTGTTTATGGATAGTGGGACCAGACCATTAAATGAGCTCAATTAAAGTAAAAAACATTTTCAATATATCAATTTGTATCATGAGATAACCTGGTGTGGGGGTCTCAAATTATTTTTGATGGGGGTGTGCCGCTGGAGATTTGAAATCCTGACACACTTTCAGGGGTGTTTTTACCTTAAAATATGGATGATTTGAACATTGTTTTCTCGCAAATTGGGTCTTTTTTGTGTTTTGGGACACATACCCACACCATGTTTTAATAGGGTTCACAAATCATACCCTATGTTTATGGAATTCATGCATACCTATGTTAGGTTTATAATAACAATGCTGCACTCTCTATTGACCAATTTGCAAGGGAATTGAAGGGAAAACATTGCATTGAGGAACAGAAAGACAATATTTTGTCTAAATAATTAATGATCTTGCATACATTTTTAAGTAGGTTAAATATTGCCACATGTTATAATTTATGTACCTGTACAAAATTGCATACACATGGATCTCATGTTCCCAGGAATCGATTTAATTTTATGGGTGGGACTTGGAAATTGGAAAATCAGTGGAAAATCCTAAAATGTGGTGATCAAGATTTTAATCCTGCACTCGAAGAAATTAAAGAACCCTTTTTTGTCCTATATTAAAGGTAGATGACCCGATCACATTTTCGTAACACAGAATTATTTCAAACATACGGAGATTTTCATATCATATGAAAGCTCGTATTTTTCTCATCATCATACTAAAATTTGACGGCCTAAATCGGTATAATTACGGAGAAATCGATGAAATAACGTCGAATTACCGCGAATGGTGGTAACCACCGATATAGTTTGTGTACTACTCAATGGGTACAGTTCACAGCATCTTGTGCGTCTAAAATAAGAACCATTAGAGCTATGCAACTCAAACTTTGGAACACGACTTTTTTAAGGATGACCTTTCATGTAGAATAGAAATCTTCAAGTTGAAAATCGGAACATCTACCTTTAAGTAAGAACCCTTGGTTCTTGAGTAGGAACAAAATTACAGAACTTTTTTTCCTTAGTGATTCTCCAAATGGTTCTCAAATTTTCAAGAACCTTTGCGAAGGTTCAAGAGAGCTGTTCCTCATAGAACCTTCACGCAAGCCGCGAGAAAATGCTGTGCGTGGCACTTTGAAATCGCCGGGAATGAAATGGATATTGATCACACAGTGGGGATGCGTTGGGTTGTGCCTGAATGAGCGGGCAATTTGATTATGTGGTCTTTTCTTCCCGCGTAGTGTATTGAAAATGTGACTTTTGAAAAGTGACCAATTTTCTTTAAATGGTGCTAATCATGGTTTATCTTTATTGTTAGGGGGCAAATTTGGTATCAAATGATGCCTAAAAGATTCATCTAAATGCCTATCTAGCCTGTTTGGTAAAAAAAAAATTGAATGTTACTCAAAATGACATAAACAAAGTGTATACTTTCTTTTGTTGAACCCATTATATTAGAAATCCATACACCCCTCTGGAAGACCTGACCTTAATCTTCTCCACAGAGGGTGTACATTTCAAATGCAATTACCTAAATGGGTGACTCCATGTTGCCAGTGAATAAATCTGAACCAAGCATCTATACAACATGGCAGTATGTCGTCATTATGGTCCACAATATGTGACAGAAAGCCTCTATTATGTGGTGTAAAACTAATAGTTTTTAATTTTTTTTAAACTGATACCTTGGTGGCATAATCGGCTGGGTAACAGAAATTGCTCGGAGCGCAACTGACTACCCAGCCTCCCTCCCGCATGATATCAAATGGTGCATCTCTATAAGGCCATAACAAATTAATTGTTTGCTTGCCCATAGATGCGCTAAAAAAAGTAGGGTCAGATTTTTTTTCTTCTTTTTCCAAATTAGGTACCCGGTACCAGAAATAAAAGGGCAAAAATAGTGTTAAATACATTTTTTCATTTTGTAAGTCCAAAACAGGACATTAGATGATTTATATGGAGTCACATGGGTGTTAATGAAGGTCATATACAGGACTTAAAAAGTTTTGGTTTTTTTAAATTGCGAAAAAAAATAATCCTTTTTTTTTTTTTTGGGGGGGGGGGGGGGGGGGGTAAAAAATAATGTTAAAAGTGACACGGTCGGGACTGTTTTACACGGTCGGTCGGACGAGGGCAAGCAAACAATTATTTTGTTTATGGCCTAAATATGCTTACCCATCCATCCGAACATCAGGCAACGTCCTATTGACTGATATCATGTCGCTTGCCATTAGATTAAATTGATTGATTTTAAACATTTCATTCTTCTTTGCCTCTTTGTCTGCTGGTATGACAACCGCTTTTCCATTCTCGCCAGGCCCGTCTGCTGGATGCCTTCCTTTCACCGAGTCGGCCGCTCGGACACCTGAAAATAGTCAAAGAATATAAAGCTTAATTAGCCAACTTGTGTCTGGCCGTTTCAGATTATCTATCGTGGAATGGCATAAAATCAATGTTATAACTCGAATCAGGCATTTAGCGACGTGACAGCATCTACTAGTCCAAATAAGTTATTTCAAGTCATTGACTTGAGTCGTCACAAAACTGCGGGTAGTTGGCCCCTAATGTAATAAATTCAGGTAGATATCTGTGCGAAAACTGGTTGTGTATAATTTGAAGTACAGGGTGAATCAAAAAATATTGTGCATGAATTGAGGAAACGACCATTTGACCTTGATGAGTGCATTGAACCATGATATGTTTGTTGTTTGTATAAATCGTTGTTAACGTTAATCCTCTCAAAAAATTAAAGTAATCAACTGAAAAATAAGCAAACTGCGGCACGTTTTGTAAACTGTCCACGTTTTTCGCCATTCCTATGGGATTTACACAGAATATTACTGCAGCATGATGATATGGAGCACCGTTGCGGCGAAGGGATATCACTTATAGTATAGGCTTCTATGTAAATGTTTTGCCATTTCAAGATGGCGGTCTCCATGAATCAAAATAAACACGAAACATGCATATTTCGGATGGTTTCTGTTGCTGTTTAAAGGCATACCACATGGTTTAAGTTCACTTTTGGAACACAAAACAATATGTCAAGTATGTCTAAAGTTAAAATAACCACAATTTCCTCTTTATTTTAACGCTATTTGTAGTCCGAGACTTAGCGTGATGCGAGTAACTTAAGTGATCTTATTTTTTGGGTGGGCGGAAAGTCACCTGAGAAAAATTAGGGCATTAGGGAATGGGCGCTTAATAGGGATAATACGGTACACAGCATGCACATTTCATAGTATTTCGTCCTTTTACGTCCTTTGTCCTTTTACGTCTGCTTTGGCAATTGGTGTAGGTACCAAGAAACAACTTATCTAGGCTCAACATTAAGCTTCAACACATAAAGCCTGTTTCTATTCTAATGCAAAAAGGTGGTGATTGGTTTTGATTGGTGGTGATTGGGGGGTGATGGCTTCAATAGAAACACACAATAACCACCTTTTCACCACCTCCATCGCCACCAAAATAACCAATATTTCTGGGTTATTGGTGGTGATTTTAGTAGTGATCTTGAATAGAAATTGGAGGGGATTATTTTAGTGGTGATGAGATTCCATGCGCCGTGTTATGTTTGCGCACTACTTGCGTGCCATGCATGAAAACATATTTGTCAGTGCGCCCATGCGCGGTTTGCTAAGATGGACACGTGACGGTTTGCTTTGATATGCTTGCCTTGCGCGTATTTTGGTGAACTTCGGGCATCTCCACCTTTTACTATGTTATTGAAGATAAACAAGATTAACTACGCTTTATACCAACAACAATTTCACAGTTCAATGCATACGTCAAGGTGAAATGACCGTTTCAATTCATACACAATTTTTTTTTTATTCACCCTGTATGTTTTTCTTATCACTTCAAAATCATGGTTTGAAGGTTAAAACAACTATTGGAACTAACTCAAACAACTTAATTCTGAGTGTTTTTTGTTGTTGTTAATCCCAGTTCGATGGTTTGACTCTGTGTTAATGCCATTTACAGTGTTTTATGATCGCAACTGTACACAAGTGAACACAATAGTGCGGAATGCTTTGTGACAAAAATCAAGAATCTTTTTTGGAAAATTTCTTAAATTGGAAGCAGATTTCCATTGTGATTTAGAAAAGTGCTGTGATTTTTTTAAAATGAAAAATGCAGTCAAAAATTGAATTATGAGTCCAAGAATGTCTTTCCTGATAGGAAAACTTCATTAAAAGAGGGACTAAAACATGTGTAAAAGTTTGAGAAAGATCACATAATCAAGCCTCCAAATAAGTGTGCATGGACCAGGAGCCACTTTTAACTTGTTTTGATAAAAATAGCCCCTGGTCCTATACTTTACTGTGCAAAATTTGGAAAACACCAGGAGCAATACTATTGGGTGCCCGCTTATTTGAGGCTTGCACATAATACCAAAATGTCTAGTGTCAGAAAGTACCTTTCATCATGCGATTTTCATCATGTGATTTTCATCATGCGATTATTGCTTAGAATCCCAGCCACCATTAAAATGCTGCTAGGTAATTTTTTCTCATTATGAAGCAAAAGGCTAGTTCCCATCACCATGTTATTATATATTTTCTGCTACCAAATGTTTGATAGGTCACAATCTAATCTCTAATCTAAATGCTATACGTATAAAAGGTTTTTACAATAAATTTGAGAAATAAAATCAATGTAAGATCAATTCATCAAAAACAAGAAAACAGACAAAGAGACAGGGTGTCCCAAAAGTTATCATACCTTTTTAAAACCTGATTTTGCCCCTACACAGTGGGTACCGTATTATACAGTTTAAAGCAATATCATGCAATATTTGTCAAACTTTTACACATATTTTTTTTCTTCTCTTATAATGAAGTTTGACTATCAGGAAAGTCATTCCTGGAATCATAAATCTATCAAAGATAGAGGGCGTTCCATGAAAAAGATCTATAGTAATAATATCATATGCATTTAACTAAACTATTTGAATGCATAGCTTACAATAACATACTTGATTTGTTCACAAAATAATCATGTTAACTGATTTAAACTATGAGGTTCAAACATAAATGTACAGCATGTCCCAAAAAACTGGGTCCAAATACTGCACTTTTTATATAACTTTTAAAGTAGGAAACTTAGCTGCTTCGTATTTAAGGAGATAAAGGTAAATAAATACATGTTCCAAAATTTCACAAAATGTTTCAAAAATGTCAAAATTTTTGAATTTCATTACCATATTTGGAATCACCATGTGAAATGCAATGAAATAAGTACAAATATGTCTAGTATTGGTTCAGTAATTCTTGAGAATAGACTTTGAAAGTTGGGAAAGGTTTCTGAAAAATCTTGTTTTTATATATGGTAACGTAATAGCCGCAAGGAAAGTGTTAACATTGTGATTTATTTTATACTAGATATATAACATTTTAAAAAAGCTTTTGCATCTTCTAGAACACTGTAAATATTTCAGTTTACAAACATACAGATAAGAATAGCTCTATACTTTGTTTGCCTTCATCTGTGCGGTGATGTGTATAGTGGTAGCAAATTGTTATAATGCAAGTGATTAGAAATACAATTGCCAGCTTATTCCAGGGCTTAGGAGTCGAATGTGTTTTAAATGATGAATGAACTTATCTATCTAAGAAAAGGATGAATGTCAACAGGCATACGAAAAGGCTGCCTCAACCACCTCCTCAATACAAGTATACATACCACAGGTGCGCAACATGGATCCGTAGAACACTTATAATACAATGGTCCGTTCAATCAATTTGGGAGAGGAATTGTCATTATAAACTTGCAACTAGCCAATACCGCCAGGACAAATTGTTACACCATTTTAGTTGGTTCATCGTACACCCTCTCTGAATTTAAGCCTTTATTTCAGAAATTTACAAATCTAGGGAATTATCAATATTCTATCTAGAAACACTGAAATTACAAAAAATCCTAGATGTGGAGCTACATGTAGCTACACAGGACATTTCTCAGATCAGCAGGTTTTAAGATTGGAAGCCATTCTTGCTGTTTAAAGGCGCATTAGAAGTTCTATAGTTTCACTCATTGGAATTGCCATACCCGAGAATCAAAACATTACACTAAACCACAAAATAAACTTATCTCTGATCGTTTTATCCCGCAATTTTGTATTCATCATCAAATCACCAATTGCTTTTCCCAGATGGCTTCACTAGCACTTATGGGTAATTATAGCTCTCCGCAGCAAAGGATGAATTGCACTTTACCATAATCTGCCGCAATACACTTTGCGATGATCTGCCGTAATACCCGAGTCTCGCCGCTGAAAGCACCTCACTCTTGAGATTAGGGGTCACCGATACAAATCGGATTAAAACAATTTAACACTTTCCACGCGGCAGTCGTCTGCAGACAACCGTTACAAAATTCAACAAAATGTTTCAGAAATGTCAAAAGTATTGAATTTCATCACCATATTTGGAATCACCATAAGAAATGCATTAAATTAGGTACAAACATGCCTAGCATTGGTTAAGTAATTCTTGGGATAGACTTTGAAAGTTGAGAAAGGTTTCTGAAAAATCTGTTTATTATATGGTAAAACTTATAGCCTGGAAAGCGTTAAGAAATGCAGGATGTTGCTTACTATAGAAGATGGGAATTGAAAAGCATCAAAACACATGGGAGCAAAATCATCAGTACCGATAATAGGATCCCATTGGATAATAAATATATACAGCATATCTGACAAGTCTATTGACATTTGAGACAGACTCAGTATCCTCAAAAAACCTACTACATTAAATTGTATGTATTTGGCATATTTTATTTTTGCTCACCAACGGGGCTGAAAAAATGCCTAATTTCTCACAATACTTTACATAATTTTGAGTGCAAAACTGCTATATAGCCCTCTCAATTGCCAAAATGTCACTCCATATCTCCAGCCCATATCTGTAAATGCACATAGTTGTGCTCCTCAAAAATAAGATTTTGTCACCATATACAACATGCCATGATCAGGCAATAGAGGTTATCAATGTAGTCTGGCGGAATGGACAATGAAAGGGATTCGCTCCCAGCCTATTCTACATTCAATAGAGCCAGTGCATGCCGCCTAGTTCATAGCACAGAGGCAAAGGTTCCCGCCAGTAAAGTTGCGAGAATCCAAGTTGATTCTCATAGATAATCTGTCTAACACACTATTTGAATGGAGGAGAATCCAATTGGATTCTGGCACCCTTTGACGAACTTCTGACCCTGTAGCATGAATTATGCTATCAAATAAATATCATAAAGCGGGTGTATCTCCTTTCTAAAAATCTTAAATACAGTTTATTATTTTGGACAAGATGATTGCTAATCCATTACATGAATATCTTCTATGCGAGAGAGACTGAGGGGGAGGAGGAAGCTGAGATGGAAGCAGGGGATTGGGAGCAAGAAGTCTTACAAGATATCCATTGGAAGCAGGGGGTGGGGGAGCAAGAAGTCTTACAAGATATCCATTGGAAACAGGGGGTGGGGGAGCAAGAAGTCTTACAAGATATCCATTGGAAGCAGGGGGTGGGGGAGCAAGAAGTCTTACAAGATATCCATTGGAAGCAGGGGGTGGGGGAGCAAGAAGTCTTACAAGATATCCATTGAGATGGAAGCAGGTGGTGGGGGAGCAAGAAGTCTTACAAGATATCCATTGAGATGGAAGCAGGGGGAGGAAGAAGTCTTACAAGATATCCATTGAGATGGAAGCAGGGGGTGGGGGAGCAAGAAGTCTTACAAGATATCCATTGAGATGGAAGCAGGGGGTGGGGAGCAAGAAGTCTTACAAGATATCCATTGAGATGGAAGCAAGGGGGTGGGGGAGCAAGAAGTCTTACAAGATATCCATTGAGATGGAAGCAGGAGGTGGGGCGCAAGAAGTCTTACAAGATATCCATTGGAAGCAGGGGGTGGGGGAGCAAGAAGTCTTACAAGATATCCATTGAGATGGAAGCAGGGGGTGGGGGAGCAAGAAGTCTTACAATATATCCATTGAGATGGAAGCAGGGGGTGGGGGAGCAAGAAGTCTTACAAGATATCCATTGAGATGGAAGCAGGAGGTGGGGCGCAAGAAGTCTTACAAGATATCCATTGGAAGCAGGGGGTGGGGGAGCAAGAAGTCTTACAAGATATCCATTGAGATGGAAGCAGGGGGTGGGGGGAGCAAGAAGTCTTACAAGATATCCATTGAGATGGAAGCAGGGGGTGGGGGAGCAAGAAGTCTTACAAGATATCCATTGAGATGGAAGCAGGGGGTGGGGGAGCAAGAAGTCTTACAAGCTATCCATTGAGATGGAAGCAGGGGGTGGGGCGCAGTAAGTCTTACAAGATATCCATTGGAAGTAGGGGGAGCAAGAAGTCTTACAAGATATCCATTGCCAGTATGGAAACGAAAACAGAAAACAGCAATGTTGGACAACATTACCCAAAAGAATGAATCTTGAGATGAAATTTTCTTATTCTTAGATATGACCAAATTGCGAGAGAAGAAATAATTGTATGCTTCTGAAGAAGGCCTTACAGAAATAGGCTTATTAAAATGTATGTTTTTGGGTTACCTTACAGAAATTAATATGAGATGTATTGAGAGCACGTGTGGTGTAGTGGATAGCATGCCGGTCTCACGATGCAAAGATTGTGAGTTCGAGCCCCGCTACAGCCAACTTGTTTGTATCCTTGGGCAAGGTACTTAGTCTCAATTGCTTCGTCGACCCAAGCGACATTGGGGAGCTGTTAGGGAATATTACAATCTAAGTGCTGATACTGTGTGCGCCATCGGTAGCCTGGTAAATGAAGCGAAATGATTCTGACGATTTTCCTAATGGCATCAAAAAACAGTGGTTCGGAAGTCACATATAAATGGTGGTCCCGTGCATCGGAAGAGCAATACCCGAGCACGTTAAAAGGTTACAGACTCTTTCGTAAAGAGTAGGGGATCATCCCGGTCTGTATCTGTTCACACATCTAACGGACCCCAATGGAAATAAGCTAATAAGCTTATTGGGTTATCCAGGGTCGTAGGACTCAAATTATATCAAATCAAATTGAACTAGCAGAAAGACAGAAGTGCATTTTTCATGCAGAAAGATAAAAAAGTTGCAACTTTAAAGATGCCTGCATCTTTGTGCCATTAATCCTACACTTTCAATCTTCAATTCTGCCAACCATCTTGAGATCGCCACATTTTCCTCCAGAATGTTATTAAATGCTCTTCTAAAACACAAACTATTCAAGCACTGACAGAGAGAGCTACAGTCTTTAACAGCAGAAATAGATGAAGCACAACAAACACTTTTGTCTATAAAGATATTAAGGACCAGTCCCCTACCAATACCAAGAACTTGCTATATAGTATTAAGGTACGGTATACAGATATTGAGCAAAGGCGTGCTGTGAATTTGAATATGATGCAAGCATGAGCCACTCACTCCACTAGTGTTTGTTGCTATAACAGGTGCGTATGCAGTGATACTAGTAATGTGTGTTGACAGTAATAGATGTACGTTACCCCCGGGTTAGTTAGTTGCGACATGGATCAGCCACCACCACCTGTGACGATGATGACAACACCGCCATCACCGTGACAACATCCATCCTCACCTTTAGGTATCTCATCTTTATCCTCATCTAACACACGATGCGGTTTCTTCTTGTTGAGGCCTAGAGGTTTACCCCTCACCGGCCTACGAGGTTTCTCGGCGTTATCTGGTGGCTCTTGGTCGCCAGCGTTGTCGGATGGTTGTTTTCGTCTCTTTTGGGGTTCCGGTTCAGGTTCCCAGGGCTGGCCGTCTAAAATCGGACATTCAATTTATTAATGAGGGTGATTTCAGTTAAACGTGAGCAATTATGAATGTTGTAGAGCAAGAAGAAGAGAAGAGAAGTGTTATGACTTATCTTATCCAGTAGTTGTTGTAGTAATGTGGTGAAATGAAATATTGAGAACAAATAATGTGATCCCATACTAAAGTTTTTAACTAAGAATGGAATCCTATACATGAATGCCTACAATCTGCACTCATAATGCACTTATCAATTGCATCCCGGGGATAGCGTGGATTAGGGCCGGGACGTACAAATTGCCGAGGTGACGTCCCGGGTTCAGTCGTGTACGGTCCCCGCAGGCGGGGACCGTCACCATTTTGTGTACTTCCCTGCTACAGTCCCGGCCCCCGTGGCCGTGGACAAAGTGTACGTCGCCGTACGGTCCCAGCCCCCCTTAGCTGGGACAAAGTGTACGGCGGCGTACAATCCCGACCCCCCATAGCCGGTGTATACATTGTGTGTACCTTAGCGTACGTCCCCGCTCTGTGTGTGTACATCTCGACTACACCCGGGGTTTACATGTGTACCCTACCATACGCCCCACTGCACTGCCCGGCCATTCCCCGGCTTATTTCTCAGTGATGTACGGGGCGTCCCAGCTACACACCCCGGCTAGCGGGGGCACCTTTTGTACGTCCCCGGTACACGCCCCCGCATAGCCGGGCAACGTTTTTGTACGATTGCGTACGCCCCCCCCCCCCTCCCCATGGTCCCGCCATGCCCCGGTCCAGGTGATGCAATTGATAAGTGTATAATGTGATGATGTATAATCTATTTTAAGCAGGAGGAGGAGTGTTATCAGAGAAGTAATGAAAATGATGAGTTCAAAAGAGAAAGATCTTGAGTGTAAAATATCACTATGCATACATGAGTCTCAACAACAGTCCAGTCACCCAAGAAAACCCCAATGTTAAACAAATGTCCAAATACAATTCTAGTCCTCTAGCACCCTGGGTCTCAACAACAGTCCAGTCACCCAAGAAAACCCCAATGTTAAACAAATGTCCAAATACAATTCTAGTCCCAATCCTTTTATATTTTACATTGATTGGTAGAAATTAATTCATTTTACGATTCATACATCACTGTATTAAAAGGAAGGCTCAAAATTTGATTTAATGGTACTTAACACTATCAACGCGGTTAGTATTAGTTACCATTTACAAACAGATTTGTCCGAATCCTTTCCCACCTTGCAAAGTCTATCCCAAGAATTCTGAACCAATACTAGTACTACCGCATGTTTGTACTTATTTTAATGCATTTCTCATATTCCAAATATGGTGACGAAATTCAATAATTTTGACATGTTTGAAACATTTTGTGAAATTTTGGAACTGTCGTCTGCAGATGACTGTCGCGTGGAAAGTGTTAAGAATTAATCTGAATCAGGCATATGTACACCTCGCCAGAAACACGTCATAATGGTCCACAAAATGTGACAGAAAACCTCTATTATGTGGTTAAAAGTTACAATAAGTCTGTGAGTAAGACGTCATAATGGTCCACAAAATGTGACAGAAACCCTCTATTATCTGGTTAAAAGTTACAATAAGTCTGTGAGTAAGACGTCCGCCCACCATGTGTTTATCGAGAATTCTCATCACGTGACTGATGAAAAAAAGGACTGGTGTAATTTGGTTGCACCGGTCATAGCAAAGTAACTATTAAAACTTCAGACCCGGATACATCTCCCATAAGGATTTATCTTGAATAATTGATTTTGAATAATTAAAGTAAAATTATTTGTCATTAAAAATTATGCATTAATCAATTTAAAGACATCACAGCGATGGTACTAACTTGTATAGTAATTCAAAAGGTAAGGGCTTTGCCTAACATACTATGCCAGGGATGTACTTTCGTGACATCCTGCGAGAATCCATGGATTCTCGCAGAATTTTTTTGCGAGATTCGTGGATTCGCGCCGAAAGTACATCCCTGTATGCAGTTAAAAACTTCCCATTCCGTGTTTAGTAAAAAATAGTAGGTATACCATGAGATTTACAAAACAATGAGCCCTGGGACGAGTTCGCCCATTTTCGCCGTGCATGTGCAATTAACATTCACAACTTGCATCCCATAATTGCAGTGGCGTAACTAGACTTTTTCATTTGGGGGGGGGGGGGGGGGCAAGAAGGGGCAGTGACTTGAAATGGGGGGGGGGGGCTCCTAAAACAATCCAAGTGCTTCAGCCCACCATCCGCACTTGCGCGGACAGGGAGGTGTCTGAGGGGGGGGGGGGGGGGGTGCCCCAGTGGCGTAGCTAGGTTATTCATATGGGGGGGACGAGGAATGTAAATGAACCGACAAGATTTTTTGAGTCAAGAGATGCACGCGCGCGTAGCGTGTGAAAATTTTCTACTTTACAGCTATTTTTTGCACGATTGAGCTACATTTTGGCTCCAAACAAGCTTGTACCAAAGAATATTTCATTTTGGGAAGACATATGGTTGTAGGTGTTCACTATATAGTTCTATCAATTCCAAATTGGCTAGAAATACATTACAATAAGTTGAGGACATCCTGCATTGATCCGAGCATACACGCACAGCATCACACTAACGTGGTATAGGGGCTTTGTACGTATGCCGGAGTTTGTGAACTCACAACTCATTCACATTATACCTTTGCTGTAAACAACCTATATTTTTACAAAGCTTAACATCTCTTCTTTCCAATCATATAAACATTTATTATAAATAGTAACTTTGCACAACCGTTAATATACATATCTTCCGCAGTTCTTTTCATATCACGGACCCCAAAATAGGCCGATTCCCCGTTCATAACACGCGTTGCGAGCATCTTCCATTAAGCCAGAATTCCCCAGGCAAAACCACCGTGTATCTTCGCGGGAGTCCACCATTCATAAAAACAACCTAACTTGATTGTTTATGTCAATCATATGCTACAATATCATCTAAAAGTCACCGACCAAATGTTTCCTTGACCATTAGTTATTTCTAATATTCATGATCGAAAGCAGTTTGGTCGAAAACCATGTGCGCCTGGCTTGAATGCCGAAGCCCTATGCAAGTGAATTGAGGTCATGCACGAGTGTACAGGTCAGCGCGTGATTTCTGTGTGGCCCTTTCACGGTATGCTAACTTTGAATGGTCGGTCTGTATTGATATGCTAATGACGCAAGGTAGTGGCACTACGTCACACCTAATTAATAAATGTCTGAGCGCTGAACAAAGTTGTTGTAATGATTTGGTTTTATCTCTCCACGCGCACAAGTAATCCAAGTAATTGTCGCACACACGCATATAATGCACAGTGCACTTGTTCATTCGCTACTGTAAGGAGGCTTCACCAATTTGGAACTGATCAATAGAATGCTTGTGATTTCCTGATAAAATTTCTTTTAACCCTAACCCTACTACGTCTCACAGAAACATCACAGCCAGCACCACTTGGCTTGCGCGCACACAACTTCTATCTCATGTAGCACTAAACTACGGGTATATATGGTCTCCGATTTTTTAGCCTGTGAAGCCATCCCCCCGTGGCTGAGTGGTAGTATATCTCGCCTGTCACGCGGCCGACCCGGGTTCAATTCCCGGGGCCGGCGGACATAATTTTCCCCATTTTTTATTTAACCCCCTCCCCCTGTTCTTCGTTCCGTCCCCACTGCCATGTTCTAGGGTTAGGGTTAATGGACATGTGTACTGTATCCTTAATGGCATGCAGATTATGAATGAATATCTTCACTCATGTTTATATTGACATACATTGATTAATATGGTGAGCAAAATGAAACCTGTACACATGAAATATAAATTGAAGTCAAGGCACTGGTGTCGTAAATAATTAATTGTATTGTCTAAATAATTAATTGTATTGTCCAAATAATGTATTTTGTTAATGAACAGAATTGTGAGAAGGCTGGTGAGCTATTCAATACAGGGTGTCCCAATAAAAATTACAATGTGACTTTAGATGATCGTAACTTCCTAAATACTACTCTTACGTAATTGCTCATTTCTCCGTAATTACTGAACTGAATCAAATACGGTTTATAGGATATATTTAAAACTTCTGAAACATATTTTTATTAAAGTTATGACAGCAAAAATAAAAATAAAATGGCAAAATCTTCAAAAAAGGAAGCGAGAGGACGTGAAACATGTTTTTTGGTTTTTTTTGCCTACGGTTATAATGAACTTCAGTCCTTAAAATGTAGTGTGCAGGGCATGAAGGTTCTTACAGATAACAATCCAGTGAATTCCGACAGCTTGTCCCACAATGCAGTACACTTAGCACCAATCTATTTAATGAATAATAAATAAGTGACTAGAACGAGAACGCTTAAAAAAACCCGAAATAGAATCACTTCATTTGCCAGGGAAGCATCACTTATGCTCCTCTCAAGTGTTTTACAGCGGTCCATAAACAATGAGTTTGATGCATCACCGAAATCTAGAGTGTTTGTATAAAGTAAGTCTATGAATGCAATATTCATCAGCAATAGGGCAATGCAATCTCTGCTTAGAGTCGTGGGACGGTTAAGTGATATTGAACTTCATCTGGAGATTGCTATTTATGATGCAACGGAGCTGTTTCCGTGGTTTTTGTGGATGGATAGCCGACATGGGGGACAGAGGATGGATGACGACTTGACACTTTCCACACGGCTATTCATTTACTATCATACAAAACAGATTTTCAAAAACCTTTCCCAACTTCCAAAGTCTATCTCCAGTGGCGTAACCAGCGGGGGGGGGGGGGGGGGGGAGCCCTGCTTGCCCCCCCCCCCCCCCCCCCCCCCCCCGCTTGCCCCCCCAAATGAAATCAAGTAAAGCTGTAAATGAAATGTACAAAAAAAGTACACACCAAATCCCCCCCAATAATGACGTCGTGTCGGTTGAGATTGGCACTGTCGGTTCATTTGACGAAAGAAGCTTGTTTAGAGCCAAAATATAGCTCAATCGTGCAAAAATAGCTGTAAAGTCAAAAAAATTCAGATTTTTGTGACATTTTAGGTTTTTTTTTTTTTTTAAATACCCCCCTCCCCCCGACCGACCATCCCTACTAGACAGGTCCGTCTTCCCCCCCCCCCCCCTGTAAAACATGGTATGTGTTTTTCGTCGCCGTGTCACTCAAGCGATGATAATGAAAGATTTCAAAGTGATGATTTTGATTGCATAGGGAGTTTTGACATAATTTATTTTCAATCTGTATATATCCCGTTCTATCATCAACTCAATAAAGCATTTCAGTCGAATTCAAGAGAGAAAACGAGATTGATCGAAAAACCGTTGATGTATGGTGAAATGTTATTTGAGTCAAGGTGAGAAAAAAAATCATTATCAGAAGCTACCACTACTGGCTTATTAACGAATTTCAATTTTCCATCGTTGCTTGAAAGGGTCAATAACCCACATCAGGCCTTCGGGCAAAAATATTATAGTCTGTACAAAAGTGACCCTAGTGTGCTTAAATTATGGTCTAAGTGCATATTGTTGCATTAGATTATAAATTCACAATTTTTGCAGGCAATAAATGTTGGGCTAAAGTTAATGCTCACAGATACATTTCTTCAAAAACATTAGTAGAACCCAATGGATACAATTTGCCAAAATTGGATTTAAATATTCTTCCTTTAAAAATTGGTTTTAAATGTCATCATAGATTTCCATTTAATAAATTCACATTTCACATATATCATGTTAAAACCTACATAATTTCATCTTGAAACTATACTGTAATTGGAAATTCAGCTCATGCAAAAGTCAAAATTAAATGTAGGTGCATATAATATAGCAGTTTACCAAGCCACTGTGTTTACAATTAGACAATAACAACAAATATTAACAAACCCCGGTGAATGTCCCACCGGAATATAAGCAAGGACATGCACCGATGAGGACTTGAACCCCAGTCTCCTGAACTCCAAGGCAGGCGCCTTAACCACTAGGCCACCAGTCTTGCTGACAATACGACAATTGAACCAGTGGTAGGTGTTGGTTTAACAATACACATAACACAATAACATGAGACCACCACAAGCCTTTTGTTTTATGTCAGAATCGTTATCCATTATGCAAATTTATTCTGTTTGTTAATTATTGTTTATGAAATCTGAAAAAATTGTTGCTGAAAATAAATAGCTATTTTGCTTCTCTCACAGGGTATCCGCACAACCTTTCTGTCCGGTTTTTTTCTTCTTCCGAGCGTCAGGTGGCAAATGTGTGCAAATGGTTAAAAGTGATATCTTAATTAAAAAAGAAACACAAACTTGAATATTTGAAAACATCCATAAGTGTTTCAATTAATTACACCAATTTAAACCATTTTATTCTGTTCCATGGACCCCAAAGTGATTGAAATACAATGTATGCACGTCATTAAGTTATTGTGTATGTGTTACTGGAACAGATAGAAATTGCTGTTATTTATAAAACAAAGTAATGATGTTAAGTGGTGGACAATTGTACAAGTCTTCACATGTCATTCTTGCTTGTACATCATTGATATTTTTTTAAAGGGGCATTGAGAGATTGTTGACAAAATTGACATTTGGAGAAAAAAAAATTGTTTCAATAGATAAGGTACGCTGTTATTTATAAAACAAAGTAATGATGTTAAGTGGTGGACACTTGTTCAAGTCTCCACATGCAAGGCTCAAGATAAGCGGGCGTTGGGCGATTTTTACCCCTCGGTCCTCCTGCCATAGCGCCCGGTAAAGCTGAAAATTAAACAACCGAGCGCTGATATTTTGTCCAAACAAGCGCCCGTTGATGATCGGTGAGCTTGCCTAAGACATCGAATTTCAATTTGACAATACGAGTTAATAAAAAGTTTGCTCCCGGTAGACTGAAAGTAGCTCCTGGTTTTCAATAAATCCCATGATCCGGGCGCTACTTTTGAAAAAATTAGCTCCCGGTAAAAAAATTGTTATCTTGAGCCTTGTCCACATGTCATTCTTATACGTCATTGATATTTTTTAAAGGGGCATTGAGAGATTGTTGACAAAATTGACATTTGGTAAAAAAGAATTGTTTCAATAGATAAGGTATGTAGGAACCCTGAAGCGTAATGATTTATGGGAAAATGGCTGTATGATGGCGCTAGATAGAAATTTGGTTGAAGCAATTTATGTGGTGAGTGATGCTGATAATTTGAATGTGATTTACATCAAAATAACCAAATCGAGAAATTTTACATAGAGAGCGATAAATGGTTTCAAATGGTAGTTTTAGGGTATATGTCCAAGCATTACGTAGGTGCAAAAAACTGATTTCCAGACAAATTGAGGGCATACTCTCATGCGTATGTGTCAGTGCCTATTTAAAGTTAAAACCAAAAATGATATATATTTTTGGGACACCCTAGTAATCCAAATGTATCGAGGACTGTGTGCACCTTTATTCTTGATGAGTTCCCCCTCCCCTGGGCACATTTCTGATGGAAATTGCTGTTATTTATAAAACAAAGTAATGATGTTAAGTGGTGGACACTTGTTCAAGTCTCCACATGCAAGGCTCAAGATAAGCGGGCGTTGGGCGATTTTTACCCCTCGGTCCTCCTGCCATAGCGCCCGGTAAAGCTGAAAATTAAACAACCGAGCGCTGATATTTTGTCCAAACAAGCGCCCGTTGATGATCGGTGAGCTTGCCTAAGACATCGAATTTCAATTTGACAATACGAGTTTATAAAAAGTTTGCTCCCGGTAGACTGAAAGTAGCTCCTGGTTCTCAATAAATCCCATGATCCGGGCGCTACTTTTGAAAAAAATAGCTCCCGGTAAAAAAATTGTTATCTTGAGCCTTGTCCACATGTCATTCTTATATACATCATTGATATTTTTTAAAGGGGCATTGAGAGATTGTTGACAAAATTGACATTTGGTAAAAAAGAATTGTTTCAATAGATAAGGTATGTAGGAACCCTGAAGCGTAATGATTTATGGGAAAATGGCTGTATGATGGCGCTAGATAGAAATTTGGTTGAAGCAATTTATGTGGTGAGTAATGCTGATAATTTGAATGTGATTTACATCAAAATAACCAAATCGAGAAATTTTACATAGAGAGCGATAAATGGTTTCAGATGGTAGTTTTAGGGTATATGTCCAAGCATTACGTAGGTGCAAAAAACTGATTTCCAGACAAATTGAGGGCATACTCTCATGCGTATGTGTCAGTGCCTATTTAAAGTTAAAACCAAAAATGATATATATTTTTGGGACACCCTAGTAATCCAAATGTATCGAGGTCTGTGTGCACCTTTATTCTTGATGAGTTCCCCCTCCCCTGGGCACATTTCTGATGGAAATTGGTGTTATTTATAAAACAAAGTAATGATGTTAAGTGGTGGACACTTGTACATGTCTCCACATGTCATTCTTATCATTGATTATTTTTAAAGGGGCATTGAGAGATTGTTGACAAAATTGACATTTGGGAAAAAAAGAATTGTTTCAATAGATAAGGTTCGTAGGAACCCTGAAGTGTAATGATTTGTGGGGAGATGGCTGTATGACGGCGCTAGATAGAAATTTGGTTGAAGCAATTTATGTGGTGAGTGATGCTGATAATTTGGATGTGATTTACATCAAAATTACCAAATCGAGAAATTTTACATAATAGAGAGCGATAAACGGTTTCAAATGGTAGTTTTAGGGTATATGTCTAAGCATTACGTAGGTGCAAAAAACTGATTTCCAGACAAATTGAGGGCATACTCTCATGCGTATCTGTCAGTGCCTATTTAAAGTTAAAACCAAAAATGATATATATTTTGGGGACACCCTAGTAATCCAAATGTATCGAGGACTGTGTGCACCTTTATTCTTGATGAGTTCCCCCTCCCCTGGGCATATTTCTGATAGAAATTGCTGTTATTTATAAAACAAAGTAATGATGTTAAGTGGTGGACACTTGTACAAGTCTCCACATGTCATTCTTATATGGCTCATTCCATGAAGTTGGGGCATTTGTTAAAATAGCAGAATTTGGTACTTTAGGCAGTTTATAAACTGTTTTACTCTATGTGTATATCAAAAAGATTTAGTGTCCAAAAACAGTACTAAGTTATAGTATTGCGCCATGAAAAAAAAAAAAAAAATCGACCCTTCCTTGAAGAAAAAATAAATAAAAAATGAGGTGGTGTCCAAGACCATTTTTGCTAAAAAACGTGACATGGAAAACACAACAATTAATATGAGTTTTATGTAAGCAAAACTATCATAGAATTGCTTGGAAATCGATTTGATTAATAAAAGATACATGTATTCATAGTTTACTGACCAAAACACCTCGTCACGCTGGACTGATTTTTCACCCAAGCAACATGAAAATTGCCTTTCCGATGCTACGCACGGTGTCCACAAAATATACACGTGTAGCATCGGGAGTTTTCATTGCTGAATGGGGGTAGTTCTCTATCATACATTTTTAAATTATATTCCAAAATTAAGAGCATTTATCAATTGAAAACTATTGCAAATGAGAATAAATTTCATGAAGACCATTCCATATATTCATGAAAAAGTATACCATGCCGTGTGCATGGTGTCCTAACCATAAAATGTAGCATCGTGATATACATCCTATGCAATTTGTGGGAATCCCCCCTGGAGATAAATAAAACATTCCATATTTCTTTTTGTAAGGATAGAGGTCAATAGCTATCAGGTTTGTTTGGAATTTGCCACATGTGGGCTAGTTTTATCAAGGTTTCAGTCGCTAGTGTCCCGTTGTAGCATCGGGACTTTTATGTAGCATCAAAATGTAAACATTGGATAGTTTTGTGAATGGTAAGTGCGATTGTAAATATTTCTTAATGTTGCTTGTATGTCTGTATTTATTAATGCATTTTTATTGAAAGGGAAACACTGAATCAGAATTTCTTTTCATGTTATGATATTAATTTTGAGTCACGGACGCCATAATAATTTGGCGCCCATGTAGCATCGGCATAGCATGGGCAATATTTTGCATTGGGTATCATTATAGTTCGTTGAAATTGTATTTTTTTTGTAGAATCACATCATTAATAAACTTTGAAGTTAATAATCAATTAGTTTTTGCTCTTTTAATGCTAATAATATAGCTTACCAATACGATGCTACATGGACACCATGTCTATGTAGCATTTCATAAAATTTGCCTAATTAGACTAAAACAATTACCCCATTCGAAATTATCCATCACCCAAAACATTCAAAACATTGCCTACATTTTACTACACTTTACAGAAAAAAAGGCATATTATGAGAGATGTATATCTAATGAAATATATTAATACACAATGCTACATGGACACCATTTCCATTAGCATTTCACTGAATTCACAATAAACATTCCCTTATTTTAGTTTTATTTACTATAAATAAAACAAATAATTGTAAATCATTTAAGTTCTCTATCCTTTGCTATTCTTTTTCATGTTAAATGAATAATAAATAAAATACTCCAGCATGATTTTAATATAAATATTTTCCTTCAACACAAAAAGTGCAACATGAATAAATAATCTACTCCAATATCAATACACAATGTTCCATGAAGATACTAAGCCATAGGGTTTATTTTGTTTTGCTTTGCAGGTTCTTGACATTAATTCAGAAGACAGTTCTATCGTCCTGGAATTTATGGAGATGAAGACAAGGAACCCATCATTTTCAAAAACTAGTACCTTTCCAAAGAAATCCATCATGGCAATTAAATTATTTTTTTGCAAACCGACGTTTTAAGTGATCAAACTTTTCAATCATCTTTATCAATAATAGAGGATGATTCAATCAGAAACGAGCAAAGAGACTAGGGTACTTTAAGAACAACACTGCATGAAGTTTGTTTCAGTGGACATCTTAAGTTTCTTTGATCAATGGTGTATTGTTATTGTGTAATTGTAAGAAATGGTGTATGTGTATCATAGGTAATTATGTTTTATGCTTCATGGCAGGTTATCTTTTTGTGTAATTTGTAGTTTTACAATCCATGTTATTAATTTTATCGTGTGCTTATAACATAAAAAGTTAACATCATAGTACATCCTCTCTATTGATCTGAAAAAGATGCACCTGTTCAAGCTGTTCCAAATATTTTAGGGCACGGTGTCCATGTAGCATCGTAATACTTAAGTACACAGAAAAGGTAAATTTTACATGAACAGTGTTTAGATAAATTTCAAGCAATTCACTCTGTGTATCTACTTGATATGATAAACAAGTAGACAAACCATTCACACTCAAATAATTGTAACAGTATGAATAGTCTTATTATTAACAATGTTACAAGACGCGGTGTCCATGTAGCATCGGTAGTGCATTTTATAACATTATACAGGTAAATAATACTTCATATACTTACTTTATGACTATAATGTAATCAATGTGCATGGTTTATAGAGTACTTTACATCAAACAAATATTGATATGTACTTTATTTAAATTCATTATACAAATTGCAAAATAAAGAGTCACTTTTCAATGAGTTTTTACATAAAACAGTTAATCTACGATGTCTTGTTCGTTAAGTTATGTTCAACCTAGACAAATCTGGTTTCTTTTCATGTATTTGTGGTTCTAAGTAGTTAATTGAGGTATAGAAACTTGGCCCACATCTTAAGCTAATTTATTAGAAAATGATATGGAAATGGGAAATGGTGTCCATGTAGCATCAGGATTTTTGGAAATGTCATCCAACTGTTGAACATGTGCGGTTATTTTACACCAAATGTTACATTAAAAAAAAAAGTTCTACATTGGACTTTGGTAAATGTAGAACCTAAAAAAGAAGAAAGAGTTGGAAAATATCCATTTTGAAAATTTCACTTGGATGTCACATAATATGCCCCAACTTCATGGAATGAGCCATATATCATTGATTATTTTTAAAGGGGCATTGAGAGATTGT
This sequence comes from Ophiura sarsii, assembly GCA_035610835.1. Lineage (NCBI taxonomy): Eukaryota > Metazoa > Echinodermata > Ophiuroidea > Amphilepidida > Ophiuridae > Ophiura > Ophiura sarsii. The sequence continues at coordinate 341,417 of JAYJML010000024.1, forward strand.
TGACAAAATTGACATTTGGGAAAAAAAGAATTGTTTCAATAGATAAGGTTCGTAGGAACCCTGAAGTGTAATGATTTGTGGGGAGATGGCTGTATGACGGCGGCGCTAGATAGAAATTTGGTTGAAGCAATTTATGTGGTGAGTGATGCTGATATTTTGGATGTGATTTACATCAAAATTACCAAATCGAGAAATTTTACATAATAGAGAGCGATAAACGGTTTCAGATGGTAGTTATATAGTACTAGATTTTGCGGTTCATGGGTTGGGCGGTTTTCCGGTTGGGGGTTAATGGGATGTGTACTCTTACTGTTAAAATCCAGTTATCACAGGTGCCCTTAATATTCCAGATACCCATGATACAGGAACCCCATGTGCCCTCATATCCAGGTAGGCCACCCATGCACATACTATCCATGTAATTCAGCATAATATGTGTAGGCCTAAGGTTAGGGTTTCATAGCGAGGTCTTATTTCAGAGGGTTTTTAGTTTTAGAGTCAGTGGGAGAAGGGGTCTATCGTCATGATCATTTGTGCCAAGTCTTGAGAACTGTGCGTGCCATATCCGTAAGTTATTTTTCTGGGTCTGCACGCCAAAAATAGTATTATGATATGTCGTCCAAGTATTACGTAGGTGCAAAAAAACTGATTTCCAGACAAATTGAGGGCATACTCTCATGCGTATCTGTCGGTGCCCCTTAAAGTTAAAACCAAAAATGATATATATTTTTGGGACACTCTAGTAATCCAAATGTTTTGAGGATTGTGTGCACCTTTATTCTTGATGAGTTCCACCTCCCCTGGGCATATTTCTTTATCATTGATGAAAGTAGTGATCAGGTGACCATCATAATAAAGAAGATGAAACAAAACAGGACCAATCAATGAAAGTAGTATTGATTAATTTCTTGTCTTTTCTCTCTGAGCCTTTCATCATGAGCAAACTTGAATGATGACTTGTGTAACATAATCACTTGTATCGTCAAAACCCTCAACCACAGTTTCGAGCAAAGTAAATGCACTTTATGAAAACTATAAATGTCATTATGTTTGAAGTTACGATCACTCAAAGGTCTGTCGTAATTTTTATGGGACACCCTGTATATATTCATCTTGCCATCTACGTCTACTGTAAAAAGTTGTCGTTTTTGTTTAAATAATTTGTTTCACATCCAGCAAATTCCTACAATCTCCCATTTTGAAAAATTCAAAACTTTGTTGCATTGACCTATTTAACAAACTTTTTTTTAAATTTTTGCGCTAACTGTTTTGGTGGGGGGATGCAAAAATTTACACACCACAAAAAAATCCACTCTTACAGTTTATCAGGTATAAGGTTAAGTTTATATTATTTAGAACGTAGGTGTCATGTTCAAACATGCAAGCTGAGGCGGTGTCGTCTGGGAAATGCACAACCATGTAACGACCAGTAAAAGCATCTCATAATAGCTGGCAATTGAATTTTTAAGAGGCTATTTCAAGTCTAGTACTTTTGATATCATTTCTGCAAATACCCTTTTTGTTCAAACTTAAAAATAGAGCAAATTTCACCTCTTCATATCGTTGCTGTTCTGACTTGTCTGTTTTTAAGTCCCTTCACCATGTATAAAGTATAGCTGCCCAGTGGTTATGCATAGGAAGTATTGCTTTATACATGTTCAGAGCAAGAGCACTTAAAAGGTTTTGATAGATGTGTTTCGGTTCTTGAACATGTTTAGGGAAGTCTGCCAAACGGTTATACATTGGAAGCAGTTACTTTATACATGCTGAAGGGCTGGATGGAGACACAAGGTTATGACAGAACAGCACCAACGATAATAGCCTACCTAACTAGGCCATTTGTCTCTCTGACTACTGATGGCGAGTGTTCACTTTTTTAAATGTGTGACCCAATTATTTTCAAATGGCATTTTCTATTCTGCATTAAGGCCTAAAAAAAAAAAGTTGATTGGCGTAACATGACCAAAACAAATAGGGTAGGTCTGTCGGGATTTTTTTTTTTAAATCACCTACTTTTGAACACATCATTGAACACAACGATACATTTTTGCCCGGCAATTAAATACGCTAGAGCTATGTGTAGACATTG
>JAYJML010000024.1:343605-472200 GCA_035610835.1 Ophiura sarsii
TTAGGGCAAAGTAAGGGATGACTCAATCTTAGTAAGCTTTCTTCAAAAACGATCATCTTGCCCTCTAAACTCAACTAAAGCTACGTGTAGAGTGACGCTTTTGCTGATGGGCAGAAACTAATCATCGTCCTGTATCAATGTTTAAAATTCAAACATCCAAACTGCCTGTCCTCTGTCGCGACACACTGATGACATCAGGTGTATATTTTCCCCATCAACATCTCCAATCCAATTCCCAAGACTATGCATCAAGAGAAGTTTGACCGATCATCAAACTATGGTCTGACTGATCATCACACTCTAGTCGTCTCTTGACAATTTGCACATTTTAGAGATGCAGGAATACAAACCAAATGTCCATACATTAACCCTGACCTATTCGGGGGGGGGGGGGAGGTGTTGTGGCAATCAAGCTAACAGGGGCACAACACAGGACAAATCAGGACGGAAAAAGTGGTGTGTGCCGCCCCCGGGAATTGAACCCGGTCCGCCGCAGCCGGAGTCCTGGTGGGGTCGCGCTCCAAAAATTAAATTTTTGGAGCCCATACAATTTATGTACCTTGCGTGATTGTGCAATGAGATGGGGAATATGGGGGGGGGGGGGGGGGGGGAGGGGAGGTGCACCAGCGCAATTATATATTCTGCAATTATACTCAATTGCTTTAAACAGCATGACCAATTGCTGTGCCAATTTAGAATATATGCCATGTTATTTCTAACCCTGCCATATAATCTTGATAATCCATGAGTTTTTACGAATTACGAACAATATTTGAAAATACATTTAACCATATTTTTGAAAAGGAATCGAAGTCTACTGAATATGGATATTAAGAGTAAAAGGTATTTAAAACATTTGGTATTGCAGCGCCCTCTATTGCTCAAATGTGTCAGATTGGCAGATTGGCTGGATTAAGCCACTGGTGGAATAAGTAGATGCCTGATGATATTCAACAATTTTGCCATTTTTGAAACATTTTGTGAAATTTTAGAATGTCGTCTGCAGACGCCAGCCGCGTAGAAAGTGTTAAGCTAGAGACAATGTCTTTGCTTCAGACAGCTGACCCACCCTCAAACTCTTACATAACATTGCTCCAGACACCTGACAAAACCTCAAACTCTATAACAGTCACTTGATTATTTCAGCAAGACAAAAATAGTGCTAACCGATATTTCCATTATCTCCATACAAGCTTTGCTCACTGTTTTATTATCACAAGTTCCAATCACGTCGATAGCCATTTACATGTGTTAAAACCCATCAAAAAAGTTCAAACGAGATGTACGTTTGATTACAGTTATTTCAATATTTTGTGGTTTTTTTGATAGATTTTGCCTCAAAATTGACTAACCCTTCACGAGTGACATGTTTATAGTTATTTTAATATTTCATTTTATTTGCATCAAAAATGACTAAACTGTCTGTCTGTCAACCAACTCAAAGCAATCTCTTGATAATTTGCAATTACAGCGAGACAAGAAATACAGCAGACAATTACCATACATTATTTATGCACCAATCAATTGCAACCTGTGCCCTGGGGGGACCCTGCAATAGCGGGGCACTTAGCCGGGACATCCTAGAAATCAGTGAGAGGATGTCCCCGCTAGCTGGGTTGTTACTCGGTGATTTCCAATAGTGAGTTGCCCCGCTACCGGGATATTGCAGGATTTTACCAGAGACTTTAGACATAGGGGACTATATTTTATTTGCCCTGGTCACATTGGGAAGGTAGATTTTGTGACAGAAACACTGCCGGACTTCCAATGACAGGCTGTTGAGGGCGGGGACTAACCAGGATTCCAAGAAATCAGTGTCCCTGCCCGCGGCACTTACCCAAGAAATACCGTGGAGAGGGGGTGGGGGGGGGGGGGGGGGGGTACTTGGGCTGAGTCCCCACTAGGCCATGGTCCCCCTGGGCATGGGTTACAATTGATAGATTCATTAAGCACCACTGCTTTAATTGCTCGCATGCTAAATTAGCAAGATTACCAAACACTATCCTGCTATTGCAGATGTCCATCTCTTATTCTGCACATAGTGTCGCAAAAATGGACAACGTCATCATATCTGCAAGGTCGCAAAGAATCAGTAATTCCGGGGGGTACTCAGATTGACAGGGATGTGCTGCTGCTGCAAGTTTGAAATCCTGACCCACTCTGGGAGGTGTTTGTTTTTTCCTCAAAACATTGTTGTTTTTACACCTGTTTCGTGATTTAGGACCCATGTTTAGGGAATTTTTGCAAAAAAGTAACCCATTTGCGCAGCACATACCTGTATACCTTATATTCTTGAGTACCCCCCACCCCCCCCCCCCCCCCCCCCCCTCCGGCAGTCATTATTCAGTTGTTAAAGGCAAATTATGCGATCTTTTCAAGTTCAAGGGACGCCCGCTATCCTTGATTTTTTTTATTTTCACTCTAAATTCGGCTCTAAAACCATTATTTTGAAGTATTTAGGAATCGTATCGCTCTGTAACTCAGAATATATTCATGATTTATGATCAGGAATGTAAATCTGCAAGAAAATCTGCTTAAAAATCAAGGATATAGGGCATCCCCTAGAAAAGTTCGCATAATATTAATATGCCTTTAAGTTCAAATCAAATTTGATCACATAAATTTGTAAATTTGTAAATTTGTAACTCATTTACTCACAACGTTTTTCAGTTTTGTAAAAATAAAAATTTCTATTCAAATTTGTCCATAATTTTGTGAAATTGAGTCTTCAAGTTAAAATTAGCTATATAAGATAATGCCCCATTTTTTAATTCTTTCCTTAAAGGGGCCAGTGAACTTTTAAAACTTGAAGATGAGCACTGAGGCTCAACTCGCAGACGCATATCGAAGATCAATATCGCTATCAAATTATAGTAGAAAGCTATAGGGGCTACTCAAACATATTGTATTATAATTATTTTAATCCTGAAAAATTGTCACACTTAGAAAACTCGCACAGAGATAGGTGCATTGATACATGTATACTGGCCGAGTGCTGTAGATTGATATCACTACACAATGTGCACAGGCTGAAAAAGTAGGCAATACGGAAAGCTCCTTGCAGGGAAATTTGAGCATTTGGAGGGAAATTTTGGCATTTGGAGGGAAATGTTACTCTTTCACTAAGAAATGCATTCCATTTTGGAGGGAAATTTGGAATCGCTTGCCGTGAAAAATACATTTTTTCAGGCCATGACAATGTGTCCCCAAAATTGTGTCCAAATTAGGAGAGCTAATGAAATTTCAAATCTCAAAGATGGGCAGTAGATATTAAGATGGCTTGATCAGCTCCCTACATGTAGTCCCTATAGAGCTTCCTATAACAGCGAATGAATACAGATGGTTGGGCACGCGTGAAGGAACCAAGCGCACCATGCACCATACGTAACATGTGCGTACAGCCAAAATTGTGTGCGTTTAAGGCGGAAATCACACACATATCCTTTGTTAACTTTGCGCATAAGAAATGCATAGGGTAAAGTCGCCTATTTTCGGTCAGCGCCTATTTTCGGTCACTTCGCCCAAATCGGGTAATAAAAATGACTTCGTCGTTATAAACTGACGACTAAAAAAACCCTGCATAGTTGATGCCCGTTGTTGCTTTTAAAAATGGCGACGACCGATGCAATTACACAATTTTGACCAGTGACCAAAAATAGGCGCTGACCGAAAATAGGCGACTTTACCCTACATGTATGTGACCCGTCACATCAAAATGGACATGTTGGAGGCCCGAGTCAAATCTGAGTTATTGGTATGACTTGAAAGAGCATATTTTAAGCTTTGAAATGACACTCTGTTGAAAGTAATCAGACTTTGTAATCACAAGATATGATTTGAAGAGGCATATTTTTCTCTATTATTTTATTTATTTTTCATCTAATATATTGGCCTCTATCTCAAAACTGTGTTTCCCGACAACATGTCCTTTTTGACGCGACTGGTCACATATTTCTTGCCAATTTGGAACCAACTAAACTATAGAAATGCTGCGCTTCAAAGATTAACATTGCTTTAGTATAGCTATAGCGGAAAGTTCTTTGGGAGATGTGAATCCTCAGGATTATCATGTATACACTATATCTTCAATAATAAATGTATGCTATCAAGAGACCTTTAGATTAAGATATAAATACTAGATGCGTTACATTGTAAATAGAGGGGCACAATATGAATGTACTAGTGCATCACTTTTTTGTTAGGGATGCACTATTAGATTTTCAGAGGGGTAGGAAGTTGGATTCTGGGGGGAAATTTTGTTTTGGCCGCCGTTAGGGGGGAATTTTTTGTTTTAGTCACCGTAAGGGGGGGATTTTTTTCCCCCCCGCCAAAGGCGGTGATTTTTTTTAAAATGTATTCATTCATATTGAGTTGGTTTGGGGTAGAGGTTTTTGTGGGTTTTTTTTACTCATCAGGGGGGGGGGGGAGTTCTTCAAAAACGTCCTACCCTTCCCCCACCCCCTTGAAAATCTAATGGTACGTCCCTTAGTATCCTGTTCATTTTGGCAGTTTTGCTAGGAGAGATTATACCAAGTTGTTGGAGAGTTTCTGTATACTGAGCAATGTATAAACGCAGTAATGGAAATACCCACATACTGTCAGCCCAGGGTAGACCATCATGTACGTGTATTGCAGCTCTATTCATAATATTGTGTGTACTGATCATAATATAAATTAGTAGTATTGCTTTCTTCCGTAATGTTTAAAATGGATTAAAATCATATCCTGGCAGGTTGACCCTCACTAGTCTAGTGGTTGAGTGGGGTATTTTTTTCATTCCTGCATGTGTATACATGAACCCGCATGTTGTGTATACATGAACCTTCATTCACTTGATTAAGGCAAAACTAATATGCTGACATTATATGGCTGTAACTAGATTTTTTTTATTAGCCCAAAGCGCAAAAAAATGGTTTTCCATACAAGGTGGAGTATCGCTGCATGCACACATGGGTATCGATCATTACAAAGAATTTTTAGAGACTTATTTCATTATTTACTTTTTGAACACAATCTTTTCTTTAGGGGAAGAGGGGGGGGGGGGGGGATAGCAGGGGAAAAGAAGAAAAAACCTGACCGACTTGAAAGAAGGTGTCAACCAGGGCATTTTTTCCTGACAAAAGCCCCCCCCCCCCAAAAAAAATGAAACAACCAACCCATGTACATTGTATATTTATAGCAAAATTAGGAGGTTTTGCCCCAGAATTACACAGGTCTGACCTTTTAAAAGGGCCATCTGTCCACAGAACAGGTTGAATTTTTGTATCTTCCTGCACGGCAAGAATACAATGTGAATGAAGCGTTGGTTATCTATCAGTCTAAAAGATGCCCCCATACAATACAGTGCTGTTGGTGATAGCGGCTTATAAAAGCAAACTGTCTCTTCTTGTTTTATAAGCCAAGCAACATTTTAGGGCATTGCATCTACAGGGGACACAGCAGTTCATCGACTCATTGACTCACATGACCCATTATGTTAGGAAATACCTCCAATTGCGTTTTTAAAAGCTTTTGTGGTAGTGGCCATGTTTTCTCTTTGCCTCTTTGCCTCGCATAAAAGCATTATAGGGTCAACATTAGCAGATGATTGCACTCATAGCAGTCATGTTAGACTAGGAATGGGGACTTTGCATTTTTTAAAAGCACTAAATGTGCTGCCTGATTTTTGGAAAAAGTGCCCTAAGGAGCAAAAGGTGCTTTTTTGCGCAAAAAATAATCCACACATGCAGTAAAAATAAACCAAAATGCGCACGCAGCTAAAATGTATGTTGCACTTTTCGATGTTTACACATTTTACTTATTTAATTGTCAAAAACCATTACATCTGTTTTCATTAAAAACTAAATTCAAACTAAACAAGGTCTAGAAGAAAAAAATGTGCTGTGAGATGAAAAATTTTTCTTTTGCGCTTTAGCGTATTTTCCCTATCCCTATTTTATTTAGACTATATGGGTACGGGTACTAGGGTTAATATACGTACATGAAAGCGCCACCAGTCAAGGGTCATGATTGAAAGGGGCGATGGGCACTGTTATTGAATTATTCTAAATCACTGCCTCCCCCTAACATGGAAGGAGATCCAGGGGACAACCCAGGAAAGACTACACCTAGATCCTTAAAGAGGACACCCAATGGACAAGATCTGAAGGAGATCCATGGGGACAACCCAGGAAAGACTACACCAGGATCCTTAAAGAGGACACCCAGTGGACAAGATCTGAAGGAGATCCAGGGGACAACCCAGGAAAGACTACACCAGGATCCTTAAAGAGGACACCCAGTGGACAAGATCTGAAGGAGATCCAGGGGACAACCCAGGAAAGACTACACCAGGATCCTTAAAGAGGACACCCAATGGACAAGATCTGAAGGAGATCCAGGGGAACACCCAGGAAAGACTACACCAGGATCCTTAAAGAGGACACCCAGTGGACAAGATCTGAAGGAGATCCAGGGACAACCCAGGAAAGACTACACCAGGATCCTTAAAGAGGACCCCCAATGGACAAGATCTGAAGGAGATCCAGGGGACAACTCAGGAAAGACTACACCAGGATCCTTAAAGAGGACACCCAGTGGACAAGATATGAAGGAGATCCAGGGGACAATCCAAGAAAGACTACACCAAGATCCTTAAAGAGGACACCCAGTGGACAAGATCTGAAGGAGATCCATGGGGACAACCCAGGAAAGACTACACCAGGATCCTTAAAGAGGACACCCAGTGGACAAGATCTGAAGGAGATCCACGGGGACAACCCACGAAAGACTACACCAGGATCCTTAAAGAGGACACCCAGTGGACAAGATCTTAAGGAGATCCAGGAGACAACCCAGGAAAGACTACACCAGGATCCTCAAAGAGGACACCCAGTGGACAAGATCTGAAGGAGATCCATGGGGACAACCCAGGAAAGACTACACCAGGATCCTTAAAGAGGACACCCAGTGGACAAGATCTGAAGGAGATCCAGGGGACAACCCAGGAAAGACTACACCAGGATCCTTAAAGAGGACACCCAGTGGACAAGATCTGAAGGAGATCCATGGGGACAACCCAGGAAAGACTACACCAGGATCCTTAAAGAGGACACCCAGTGGACAAGATCTGAAGGAGATCCAGGGGACAACCCAGGAAAGACTACACCAGGATCCTTAAAGAGGACACCCAGTGGACAAGATCTGAAAAATTGCATGCATGATAGAGCAGTGTGGAAGGCCATCATAAAAGTCCGCCCTATTGAGTAGCCATAAGCAAGTAAGCAAGCAAAGTCTTCCCATAATGCATTGCACGAATGCCAGCAGACTAAAGCTTTTTTCAAACGATGCATTTGTTGAGCTCTAAGTTTTAGAAATAAGAAAAAGGAACACTGATAACTAATTTATTCATTGATGAAACTAGAACCTAAGAGCTCCAACTATGAACGGCGAATGCGCTATAAGCCATGATTGTGTGCATGATGTCTATGGGAATCGAGACAAATTGGAGACCAGAATTAGGGCATTTTGCAAAAATGAAATGCATTGTGGTGGTATCTTTAAAATCTTCTTTGATAAGCCCCCAATCTGTGCTGCATTTCTCCCCACTGGTCATTGATATTAGGAGTTCCAGTCGCTTCACATTTTATAGATCAATGCGCAATTCTCTCGGGTGAATAGATTTATAGCAATATCATTTATTAGTCCGCCCATCCACTCGTTGTTCACAATCAACTTTCATATTATTTTACACTGTCTATGACATCAAATCAATGGTTTAGTGCAAAAAAGTCCTATCTGCAATGGCTGCTATTTGTGAGATTATGTCACAAGGGCATATCTTAACCCTTATCCATTCGGGGGAGGGGGGAGTTGTATAAAGCTAACAGGGGGAAACATGTGAGTCAAGGACAGACAAATGGTGTGTGAATCAAACCTAGGCCGCCGTAGTCCAGGTGATAGTTAGGGGTAGGTAAATAACGAAATTGCATTTTTTTGTTTTGTTTTTTTGTTTCCTACCCCTATGTAGTACAGGGGTAGGTAAATAACGAGATTGCATTTTTTTTTCCTACCCCTATGTAGTACATAGGGGTAAGTAAATAACGAGATTGCATTTTTTTCCTACCCCTATGTAGTACATAGGGGTAGGTAAATAACGAGATTGCGTTTTTTTTCCTACCGCTATGTACTACATGGGTAGGTAAATAACGAGATTGCGTTTTTTTCCTACCCCTATGTAGTAGTGCATCACGCTACAGGGGGCCCATCTCCCAAAATTAAATTTTCAGAGCCTATACATGATTGCACAATGACTAGGAAATGGGGGTCCAACGGCGCGGTGCTTTTGTTGGATTTTATTAGATTTAATGGCAGGGTTTAAGGATAGCACCCAATAAAACACATGGCAGCTTCTGTATAGCCTTTACATATGAGACCTGTCATCACGAAATGAGTGTTAAGTCGGAAAATTTAATTTTGAGGTTTCTCCAGATTCAAAATACTCAGGAAACAAGCTTTAAAATGATATGCAACATGTCACAATTGATCAATGTTTTCCCTGTCAAAAATCAAATTGAAGTTGCAAAATGTCTTTGTTTTCTATTGATTTTTGGCATGTTCATTGGACTATATCTCCTAATGCACACTGGCGACTTAACGCTCATTTTGTGGTGACAGGTCTCATATGGCCGAGATGTAAGTGCGAAAATATCTCTGGCAGCTAATGCAGATAAATCTTTATTGCATTAACGGTTTAACTCTCTAACCCATCGAAAGATAATTGCACAGCTAGCAGTGGGTCCAATGATGCGTGTCTCCCAAAGGCTGATGATACTGTTGACAGAAGGCCGGCTGGGAGGGGGGTTGGGGGCCGGCTGGGGCCGGCTGGGGGGGGGGGGGGTTGCACTCTCAAGTATGACAGTGTACATTTCATCAGTGATGCGAATACAAAAACCATGTAAAAAGGTGCAGTCCTTACAGGTGACAGCAGGCAGTTTGTTGTTTAGGTTCTCTTGATATCCAGGTGATAGTTCCCAAGTTTGTTGTTTAGGTTCTCTTGATGTCCATGACCTCCATATATTATGTTGTTCTTTAATTTATATTTTGATGTTATTCTCTATGATGTTGGGCTTTTATTATCTTATTCTTATGTCACTTTCATTGGCATTTTTAACCCCTGCCGATTTGTGTTTCTTGTATTATGCACATTTTCTGAGTTGCAGTGAACCAATTGATTGGCCTTTCAGAGCTCTTTGTAGAGAGTTACCAGTTCGATTTCTAATCAATTAGTTTGCGCTATTGTTCACATTTGCTCTTTATATCACACACAAATGTAAATGGTATTTTTGAGCCACAGACGTGTTCAGGTTGCTGTGAGAACTAGGCTGAATTCCTATTTTAGTATGTGTTTTTGTCTGGGGTACAAACTTGGTTCAGGGATTGTTGTCTGAAAATACTTAGTCTAATGTGTGTGCTTAAACAGTTACTATAAGAATTAACCATCCCTTCCTCCTCACCTTCCACTCCCCTCCCCCTCTCCTTTCCTTCTCCCTCCCCTCACCAACTACCCATACGATCATAGGCTTTTTTGATTGGATTTAAAACAAGGCGGTTCTCGAACGGCGCGTCTCGCCTGTTCATCAAAAGTGACTTGAAAGAAATGATGATGAAACATATGATACAATGTAGCACTGTCACAGAGGTATGCATTGTAGTTAATGCAAGGGATGTAATACCTTGAAAAATTTAATCAACAAAAAGAACACACCAACCCCCTTCCCTACACCAAATCACATCAAGATAGGCCTTACAGATCTTATTTGACCACAGGTGACCTCTGATGACCTTGAAAATTTAATCAGCAAAAAGAACACACCAACCCCCTTCCCTCCACCAAATCACATCAAGATAGGCCTTACGGATCTTATTTGACCCCAGATGACCTCTGATGACCTCGAAAAATTAATCAACAAAAAGAACACACCATCCCTCTTCCGTCCACCAAATCCCATCAAGATAGGCCTTACGGATCTTATTTGACCCCAGATGACCTTGAATGACCTCCGATGACCTTGAAAATGTAATCAGCAAAAAGAACACACCATCCATCTTCCGTCCACCAAATCCCATCAAGATAGGCCTTACTGATCTATTTGACCCCATATTTGACCCCCGATGACCCCGAAAAATTAATCAACAAAAAGAACACACCACTCCCCTTCCCTCCACCAAATCCTATCAAGATAGGCCTTACTGATCTATTTGACCCCATATTTGACCCCCGATGACCCCGAAAAATTAATCAACAAAAAGAATACACCACCCCCCTTCTTCCACCAAATCCCATCAAGATAGGCCTTACTGATCTATTTGACCCCATATTTGACCCCCGATGACCCCAAAAAATTAATCAACAAAAAGAACACACCACCCCCCTTCCCTCCACCAAATCCCATCAAGATAGGCCTTACTGATCTATTTGACCCCATATTTGACCCCTGATGACCCCGAAAAATTAATCAACAAAAAGTACACACCACCCCCCTTCCCTCCACCAAATCCCATCAAGATAGGCCTTACTGATCTATTTGACCCCATATTTGACCCCGGATGACCCCGAAAAATTAATCAACAAAAAAAACACACCACCCCCCTTCCCTCCACCAAATCCCATCAAGATAGGCCTTACTGATCTATTTGACCCCATATTTGACCCCCAATGACCCGAAAAATTAATCAACAAAAAGAACACACCACCCCCTTCCCTCCACCAAATCCCATCAAGATAGGCCTTACTGATCTATTTGACCCCATATTTGACCCCCAATGACCCCGAAAAATTAATCAACAAAAAGAACACACCACCCCTCTTCCGTCCACCAAATCCCATCAAGATAGGCCTTATGGATCTTATTTGACCCCCGATGACCTTGAATGACCTCTGATGACCTTGAAAATTTATTCAGCAAAAAGAACACACCACTCCCCTTCCCTCCACCAAATCTCATCAATATAGGCCTTACTGATCTATTTGACCCCATATTTGACCCCGATGACCTCTGGTGACCTTGAAAATTTAATCAGCAAAAAGAACACACCACCCCCCTTCCCTCCACCAAATCCCATCAAGATAGGCCTTACTGATCTATTTGACCCCATATTTGACCCCCGATGACCTTGAATGACCTCCGATGACCTTGAAAATTTAATCAGCAAAAAGAACACACCACCCCCTTCCCTCCACCAAATCCCATCAAGATCGGCCTTACGGATCTTATTTGACCCCATATTTGACCCCGATGACCTTGAATGACCTCCAATGACCTTGAAAATCTAATCAGCAAAAGAACACCCCACCCCCTTCCCTGACATCAAGTCCCATCAAGATAGGCCTTACGGATCTCTAGATATCGCGTCACAACGCGTCTCAAAAGTTTTAAGCATATTTGACCCCGATGACCTTGTATGACCCCCGATGACCTTGAAAAATCAATCAGCAACAGAACGCACCACCCCCCTTCCCTCCACCAAGTCCCATCACGATAGGCCTTACGGATCTCCAGATATCGCGTCACAAAGGTATTTCTTAGGACACGGCGGACGGCATACGGCGGACGGCATACGGCGGACGGCATACGGCGGACGCCGGACAGAAATAGTGATAACATAGTCTCTTTCTGATTACATCAGGCGAGACAAAAAGCTATGATTTATTTATTCCAAATAAGAAGATGGGGCTGATGATGATGTTAAAGTTGAGAGTGCTATCAAAATGTCTACAAATACTCTATTTGTTTGAACAAGTTTATCCCAATGATAGGAAAGCGCCCAGGGATATGATAAGAGTCGGAAACTGAACTTCTTGTAATTACATAAATGTTTAGCTTTGATATCAACAAATCATCATTCATCAGGCAGCCCATTCACTGGAAATAGAGGTCATCACAGGTCATACACATGTAGTTCAGCTAAAACTAACAAGAAAGTTCATGCGTTTATTTTCATCAGTATGTAAATAGAGGAACTTCTATAGAAAAGGAGGTGAAGAAAGGGAAGTCCTGTACAAATCATAATCAGTGACTTGAATTCTCTTTATGTATGTGACCCTTCCTACCTGACCTGAAATTATTTTTAATGGCGTGGATGCAAATGCTATCTCGGATTGAGCTTATCTTGATATATGTCAATCACAAGATTACGCAGTGACGTCAAAAGTTCCCAGCTGGACATGACACAATGTATTAGGGCTGGGATTTTCGGGAAATCTTGCTCCCGGGACTCAATTTAATTGTTCAGGGAGTCCCGAATTTCTCCAAACATACTTAGGGCGCCATCTTTTTTCGAAATTGTGTCCAACTCAAATCCAAGATGGCGGCTTGTAAAACCGGGAAGTTAAAATCTGCGATGAAAATCAAATTTTAGCGAGCATAAGTGTACGAAAAACGCAACAAGTGGTTCGATCAGGCTCGTAAAACAGGGTTGTTGTTTTTTCCTCGCCTAAACATGCCCTATCTAACAGTATCAGTCTTAATAGTTTAGATATCAATGATTACAACAAATGACCCACTGCACCCGAAAATGTATGCCACCAGAAAGTTCCTCAGTCTTCAGAATTACTCAAGCCTGAACTTTGCTGCTGGATGAAGAAGACAGTTCTAGCAGAATTACTTCTAGATACACAAATGAGGTGAAGCTAAAAGATGTAGTGTTGTCAAAGATAAAAAGTATGAACTGATATGAAATCATTCCATGATAAAAAGATGTAGATTTTAGAAATTCTTGTGTGTCCATGAAAGGACATAATACGATACCATGAATATAGAGAGTATTTAAAGAGAACATAAATTTCAGTGTAATTCATACACGCACAGTAAACAGTATACAAATGTAGCTTGTCCGGACAATCGTCATAACCAAAAAAGTCTTTCGGTTCACAGTTTTGATTGATAATATGACACACACAACTTGTCTCACTCTCCCTCAAATACAAAAACAAATACAGACTATATATATCTGAATATGCAAATATATGCAAATATATGCAAATATATGCAAATAAGGATACATGTTTTTTGATTGATAACATGACACACACAACCTTGTCTCACTCTCCCTCAAATACCAAATCAACTACCAAATCAATCAGACTATATGAATATGCAAATATATGCAAATATATGCAAATAAGGATACAAGTTTTTGTTTCATAGACCATGCGCTATGGATGAAGTTTATCATACTCTATCTAAAATGTGTTAACAATTAACATCCAAATCAAAGACACTCTGCGATGTTCCAAGAACCATAAACAAAGAGACGTTTCAGAATTTGGCCTATTCAACCATATCATCAGGCACATCCAGAAATCCACACAATTACAGGCATATCTCTCTGAGGAAGCTTTTTGGCAGCAACTTGTGTGTGCCTTTCATTAGCCCATGGCCTATCACTCATAAAACAATTTCTCTTTTCAAAATTTGGAAACTTTTTTTTAATGAAGACCTATCATCATCTCACCAAATATGGTATTCCCAATTGAATCAGAAAACAGAGCAACCATAGCATTCAGTACATGCATCGAGGGCGCTTCTGGTATACCCATTACTTACGTTCTAAATCTCTGGGTACGTGTCCGTCGTGCGCACACTTCACGTCGCTGCCGCACTCACTGTAGTACATGATGAGCATTAGGTCCAGGAGGAACCAGACCATCGACGTCGCCAACACCACTTTACAGTAAACGAGTCTACGAGCCATTGTTAAAATAAGTATATTATATCCAACACGATAATCACAAACAGAGAACAGCTCCTTGGGTTATTAGTGGGGCAGTAGCTTAGCTAGTAACCACTAAAGCACAATTTCCTTATGAAAAGTAATCCTTCCACTCGAATGCGTAAGATTGATTCATTTACACTGATGTTATATATATTCCCTTTAGCTACAGTGTCATTGCCACGACACTATCGACATAGGTAAGAACTGATGACTAGGTTGTATACGATTATGTATACAAACAAGAGAGACTATTGCTAGACTGACATGCCGTGTGACGACTCCACTGCCGCCGCAGATGTTGATGATGATGATGCGGCTATTGATGCACCGGTACTTCACACTCGTTATTACCGCGGTATTTATTGCCACGGAAACACAACGCTGGCTGCTCTGGCCGCTGCTTTTATGCTGGTCACGCCTGTTTCACTTGTTATTCCCCGCGTTCAAATCGTTGTATTTAGGGCGACAAGTGCAGAAATACTAATGCCGGTTTCCATTAACTCTAACGCTGATGTGAGCGTTGAACTGTGCAAAAGAGTTGGCTAGTCGTCAGTTTTCGCATCACACAGTCTGGATGACTTGTTTACTTTGGCCTGCGTTGAAACACTACAGAGTAGAGCTCACTTCTGCACCTTCATGCCACAGTCATATCTTGCCTTCAGGAGAAGAGGCGGCCGATGGTAGTTATTAGTACTGTTGAGACAGCGTTGGGAGGATTGACAGTTGTAGGTTGCTTATTCATCTGTTGACAAAACAAACAGGTTGGAGCGTTTGAACAATTTAAATATAATCAGTTGATCACCTTAAGGCAAGTTGTTCGTAGCTGGGGTGATTATTAGGCAAAAAAAAAAAGTTGACTTGCCCATTCAGGGCAGAGTCAGGGTCGGACGGTCGGATGTTTTGTTTTTGTTTTTTTAAAAAAAATTGAAAATTTACTGCACAAAAACACGTTTTAAAGATGATTTTTTTTTGTGATTAAATTGTTTTGTTTTCAAATCCAAATATCTACTCACATGACTAGACAGTTTCGTCTTCCCGATCGGAAGACTTCATCGGTAGTGACTGGATCCACTTGATTTTCCCGCGAGATTTACTATCACTCTCGGTCCCAGGAAGCTCAGGTGTTGTTAACAGTGGATCGTATACATGATTTAGAGAATAAATACCCTCGTCGCGGTTGATGATGTTGGCCCCCTGCCTTCGTATCCAAATGGATTCTCTTATCCAACGCTTTTGTTTGTCAAAGTCTTTGTCAAGGATTGAAGCCCCGTCCCAGTCGATTGTGTGATTCTCTTGTGCTATGTGGTCTGTGACAGCTGATTTATGTTGTTCCGTCGTAGAATCTTTTCTGTTGGCTCTCGTGAACTTCTTGTTGCTTACTTTTTTGGCATCTTTCTTGTGTTCGTTAAGCCTTGTTCCAAACAGACGGCCTGTCTCACCGACGTAGGCCTTGTTGCAAGAGTGACAAGGGATCTTGTAAACACAATCGCTGGTCTGTAGCGTGTCACGTTTGTCTTTGGGATGCACTAATAGCCGTTTAAGTGTGTTGTAGGGTTTCATTGCAGTCTGGATGTCGTATTTCTTAAAGGATCTTTGCAGTCTTTCGGACACACCTTGGATGTAGGGGATAACCACCATGCCATTACTCACTTTGGTGTCATCCTTTTTCTTGGCTTTCTTTGTGATCTTGTCCTTCATCTGTTGTTGTACTCTTTTGAAAGCCCAGCTGGGGTATCCACACCTTCCTAAAGCTTCTTTGATCCTTTTTTCTTCTGCATTCTTGTCTGGTTCTTCTGTGACGATTTTGTTCATTCTGTCAACAGTGTTCGTATAACTCCCAGTTTTTGATGTAGAGGATGTTGAGACGAGAAGTTTAGGTACTGGTCCGTGTGTGTCTTTTTTCTGTAGATTAATAACTTCACAGAGCCATCTGCTTTTCGGACAATGAGGGTGTCGAGGAAAGGTATCTGTCCATTGTCTTCCTCTTCATGTGTGAACTTGATGTTACCCGTGTCGTCAATTGTGTTCAGGTGGTCTGTTAGTTGTTGTGTAGTGTCTTTCTTGATGATCTCGAGGATGTCATCTACATAGCGCTTCCACAGTTTTGGTTTACAAGTGATGGGTGCTGTAGCGATAGCTTCCTGTTCTAGCCATTCCATGAACAAGTTAGCAATGATGGGGCTGACAGGACTGCCCATGGCGGCACCGAACTTCTGCTTGTAGACGTCTCCTCGAAATACGAAATAGGTAGTAGTTAGCACAAATTGTAGGAGCTCTATTAGGTCGTCTGTGTTGAGTTTTGTTCTGTTTTTGAGTGTGACGTCCTTCTCCAATCTTGCCTTGATGATTTCCAGTGTCTTCTCGATAGGAGTATTGGTAAATAAGGCTATCACATCATGTGAGTTGAAGATGTCGTCTTCTTCTATCATGATGCCTGAGAGTTCCTCGGATAACTGTCTAGAATTCAAGACATGATGTGGGGACTTTCCGACTAAAGGTCCAAGAATTTCCGCTAACGCCAACATCATCAACCGCGACGAGGGTATTTATTCTCTAAATCATGTATACGATCCACTGTTAACAACACCTGAGCTTCCTGGGACCGAGAGTGATAGTAAATCTCGCGGGAAAATCAAGTGGATCCAGTCACTACCGATGAAGTCTTCCGATCGGGAAGACGAAACTGTCTAGTCATGTGAGTAGATATTTGGATTTGAAAACAAAACAATTTAATCATTTCATTCTACAATCCTGATGAACTTATTCAAAGATTTTTTTTTTTGATTTTTTTTTTTGATTTTTTTTTGATTTTTTTTTGATTTTTAAACAAGCAGATACTACTCAAAAACATGTTTTCATCTTTCTTTATTGTTATGTGCTTTTTTCATTCTCTTTTTTTTCTTCCTTTTTTCATTTTTTTTTTTTTACTTTGAAAAAAAGAAAATTCAGGTCGGTCGGAAAGGGCAAGTCAAATTATTTTTTTTGCCTTAGCATCGAGGATTGGTTGATATAGACCTTTTTTGTCATCAATTAAAATAATGGTTCTAATGTGCAAGCAAAAAGCAAGATTCACTGCATAGAAATGACGACAAATTGTGGCATTGTTCTAGCTACAATAGAAATGTTTTCAATTTAGTGTCAAAAAGATGATATATATTTTTGTTTTCCATTGCAACATTTTGTGGAGCAATACTAGAACACATCTATATATTTTTTACAATCACAAAAGTTTATTTCTGTTCTCAAACTCACCTCTTAATTGGTATACATGTAGTACTGAATTCCTGTAACACACACCATTCTATATTAAAAGACACAGAAAAAATGCATTTAGTTTAGCAATACAGCAATATAGGTGCCTATTTGACAGAGAAAGCTAATGTAAGCATTAATATCCCATTTGATGCCCCGTAAATGTTATGCACATACAGGACACAATAATGGATTACGCTTTTCATTGTCTAGTTGGAGAATTGAGCACAATTTGTTCTGTTACCATGGTTACAGGGCAAACTTTATATGGCTCCAAGGCGACAAAAAAAGAAACCCTGTTCTATACAGACTGGACCGACCCTTTTTATCGGTGAAAAAAATGTTCATGTCAAATTACGGCAATATTATTAGAGACTTTTTTGATCTTTTATGTTCATTTTGAAGGGGGAAACAATAAAAAAGGATTTTTTAAAAAAGACAGGACCGACTGACACAACCTAAAAGTCTGTTTGTCCGTAGAACAGGGTTTTTTTGTCGCTTAATGGTAATGAAACAATTGAACCTTTGAAAGTAAAAAAGGCAAACTCCTGCAGAGCTAAGTAAGTGCGAATTCCCTTGGCTCTTTCCCAAATCACTACACACAGTGAATGAACTGCAGTTTGACACGTTTCAGCATCCACTCTTGTTGTGCTTAACACTTGCCACGCGACAGACGACAGTTGCAGAAGTTTACAAAATGTTTCAAAAATGTTTAAATAATTGAAATATATTGTGATATTTGGAATCGCCACGACAACTAACATTAATGTAAGTACAAACATGCCTAGTATTGTCTAAGTAATTATAAAGATAGGATTTGAAAGTAAGAAAATTTTCTGAAAAGAACTATTTTGGCCTATTCAACCAATCGCCGCATGGAAGATGTTTAATAACCCTTACACCACCAAATCCAACATAATCCAACAGAAGCACCGCACTGGTGAACCCCCATTCCCCACCCCCATTATCTCATTGCCCAATCAGAGACAGGTACATAATAGGCTCTGAAAAGTTATTTTTGGGAGCGTGACCTGACCCCGTTAGCGCGATGGATATCACCTGGACTCAGGTGGGGTAGTTCCATTGTTCACCTTATTTTTTCTGTCATTATTTCTCACCAGTATCCCCGTTAAATAGCGTTAGTCCTGCAAAACAGCTGTCGAAGTTAGGGTTAAATAAAAATTCCATTGAAATGGAATGGGGGCGATCCAAAAGAAAGAAGCATGTTTTGTAACCATTTTCTGAAGCATCTGTTGCAAACCAAAATACCAGGGAAATGGTGTATGTATTTTCCATAATTCAAAACACCACAATCAACCACTTATTAGACAAACCCACAGCAATTGGGAGGTTTCTCCTATTAGTCAAATAAGATAAGCTATGTCTCTCTGTGGGGAGTCTATAAACATCTCTCTGAATGAATCATCAACAGTCTATGCATCAACTAAACAAATATAGCTTTGACTCCATCACAGACTGCAGGACTGTTAAAATAAACTGCATAGGTATGTAATTTACAAACATGGTCTAGAAAGACCTACATGTGTAATTTTTTGCAATCTGATGCTATAAGGGTGGCTTCGCCCCAAAAAAAAAAAAATTCAAAGCGGAGTTTTTAGTGGAGAGATCGATACAGAAAGAGAAAATAGAAGAATCAATGGTTATTAAATATTCTAAAACAATATGAATTTTACCACTAGCACTCCGAAATTGTCTATGTTCTATGACGTTTATTTCTAGCGTCATATGGTAGTCAAAAAGATATGGGAAAACAAAGGGCTTCTTCAGAAAAAAAATCACTCTCCAGACTTTCTCTGCCACAAATCTTAACCAAGTAAAATAATCAATCTGTCCTAATGCAATCCCCGGTAGCACAAAAATGTCAATGACTCTTATAAAAGGATACAAAGTATGCTCTCTCACATGGAATACTCAGCCACTTGAGTTTCAGACCAGAAAGCAGAGTATGACGATGATATGACAAATAAAATGGTTTGTTTGGAGTAATGTAAGGCAACGAAAAAAACATGCTCTTCAGGCAAATAGACCTCTCAGGTAGGGCCGGTCAGCCAGGCATTGGTTTTTTGGGGTTTTTTTTAATTTCAGGAAATGTTGGTGAATTTTCAGCAATATTTCAAAAATGTCAAAAACAATTCATAGTTGTTTTTTAATCAAAAATTCCAAAAAGAAAGAAATCAATCAAAAAAAATCTAAAATAGTTTTTTTTTTTAATTTGAGGGAAACAATCATTGGTCTGGCCCGTACAATAATACAACAGACAAGGTGTGTTTTCCGTCACCCAATGGGTTAAGGATTGTAGATTGTGCTTTTTACCTAGTTCCTGAATTTGTTGAACATTTTTTTTATTTAAATTTTTTATTTATGATTTTTGTTGTTGAAAATTTCAACCGACCCTACCTGAGAGGTTCGTATGCCTGTAAAACAGGATGGTGGTGTTTTTTTTGTCGCCTTACATTGTATATAGGGGGAAATTCAAATTGAGAATTTCTTTTTTAAAGAAATAGATCACAATTTGGATGTAATTCTTTCATATCATGATTGTAGATTGTTGCTATCCTACAAGAATATTTTCCAGGCGTGGGTTCAATACGCTTATATATAGCAGCAAACAAACCAAACAAATTTCAGGCCGGATAACAAGTCTACAAATAGACAGCGATTGGTTTAATGCTTGATTTAAACTGTATGGTACGCGTGGATGCAAAACTCTTACTATCTTGATACGGCTTGTAAAATGCATGGTAAAGCTATACAGGGTGATTCAGAAACCAGTACAAATTAAGAAACGGAAATAGGTTAGTTCATGGAGATGAAAAACAAGTGAGATTGCCTAACTTATAAACCAATCAAGTAGGTGTATGCATTGATACAGTTACTCTTACACAAATGAGAAAACAACATTTGTTGAAGCAAGAGGTGAACCGGTAGCCTCAGGAATACCAGTCTAGCACACTGCAATCTGGGCTATCCAGCCCTATGTTGGTCCCCCACCCCCTGCAGTCAAATATCATGCTCAGGGATGTAGCTACGCTGGTTGACGCCGGCCGGGTGTAGCCGGCACTCACGATTGCCAACCGGGACTCTTAAAAAAATAGGAAAAAGAAAATTTTAAAAATTATTTGGATTTTTTTGTTGTTGTTGCGGATAAAATCATTAAACTGCCTCATAAAACAAGAAATTAGGTGGCAGGAATCCTCAAAGTGCATTAAAAACCTTTAAAAAAACCATTTTAAGAAGGCCTCTGGACCCCATGCCATGTTCCACTGCACTTCCTTCGCTACACTTACTCCATTCGCCGTCAGTAAAATTAGCCGACACTCAAAATTGTCTAGCTACATCCCTGATCATGCTGTTAGCATATGTGACCAAAGATTTCCCAAAAAATCTAAACGTGTATTCCTCAGAAGCCAAAATTCACCATAAATGTGGTTGACTCCCTAAACCAGTAAAGTATTATGTAAAAGCTGAATGCAAACTACTTATATCCACAAAAATAGCCTGTGTAAGTTAATGCAATAAACATAACAGAACCTGACGTTTCGAACCAAACAGAGAATCTCTATCGAAGGCAAAATGCCGTAAAATATTGGCAGAATTTTGATAAAAGTACCCTTTTTCTTGGAAATGGTCGATTTTAGACCCTTTAACACGTAACTTTCCAATACAACCTGGGAAGAGAGAAGGATCAATGTATGCTACTTTTAGATTGGCATATGGCTTATTCCATGAAGTTGGGGCATATTATGTGACATCCAAGTGAAATTTTCAAAATGGATATTTTCCAACTCTTTCTTCTTTTTTAGGTTCTACATTTACCAAAGTCCAATGTAGAACTTTTTATTTTAATGTAACATTTGGTGTAAAATAACCGCACATGTTCAACAGTTAGATGACATTTCCAAAAATCCTGATGCTACATGGACACCATTTCTCATTTCCATATCATTTTCTAATAAAATAGCTTAAGATGTGGGCCAAGTTTCTATACCTCAATTAACTACTTGGAACCACAAATACATGAAAAGAAACCAGATTTGTCTAGGTTGAACATAACTTAACGAATAAGACATCGTAGATTAACTGTTTTATGTAAAAACTCATTGAAAAGTGACTCTTTATTTTGCAATTTGTATAATGAATTTAAATAAAGTACATATCAATATTTGTTTGATGTAAAGTACTCTATAAACCATGCACATTGATTACATTATAGTCATAAAGTAAGTATATGAAGTATTATTTACCTGTATAATGTTATAAAATGCACTACCGATGCTACATGGACACCGCGTCTTGTAACATTGTTAATAATAAGACTAATATTCATACTGTTACAATTATTTGAGTGTGAATGGTTTGTCTACTTGTTCATCATATCAAGTAGATACACAGAGTGAATTGCTTGAAATTTATCTAAACACTGTTCATGTAAAATTTACCTTTTCTGTGTACTTAAGTATTACGATGCTACATGGACACCGTGCCCTAAAATATTTGGAACAGCTTGAACAGGTCAATAGAGAGGATGTACTATGATGTTAACTTTTTATGTTATAAGCACACGATAAAATTAATAACATGGATTGTAAAACTACAAATTACACAAAAAGATAACCTGCCATGAAGCATAAAACATAATTACCTATGATACACATACACCATTTCTTACAATTACACAATAACAATACACCATTGATCAAAGAAACTTAAGATGTCCACTGAAACAAACTTCATGCAGTGTTGTTCTTAAAGTACCCTTTGTGATCTTAGTCTCTTTGCTTGTTTCTGATTGAATCATCCTCTATTATTAATAAAGATGATTGAAAAGTTTGATCACTTAAAAAGTCAGTTTGCAAAAAAATAATTTAATTGCCATGATGGATTTCTTTGGAAAGGTACTAGTTTTTGAAAATGATGGGTTCCTTGTCTTCATCTCCATGAATTCCAGGACGATAGAACTGTCTTCTGAATTAATGTCAAGAACCTGCAAAGCAAAACAAAATAAACCCTATGGCTTAGTATCTTCATGGAACATTGTGTATTGATATTGGAGTAGATTATGTATTCATGTTGCACTTTTTGTGTTGCAGGAAAATATTTATATTAAAATCATGCTGGAGTATTTTATTTATAATTCATTTAACATGAAAAAGAATAGCAAAGGATAGAGAACTTAAATGATTTACAATTATTTATTTTATTTATAGTAAATAAAACTAAAATAAGGGAATGTTTATTGTGAATTCAGTGAAATGCTAATGGAAATGGTGTCATGTAGCATTGTGTATTAATATATTTCATTAGATATACATCTCTCATAATATGCCTTTTTTTTCTGTAAAGTGTAGTAAAATGTAGGCAATGTTTTGAATGTTTTGGGTGATGGATAATTTCGAATGGGGTAATTGTTTTAGTCTAATTAGGCAAATTTTATGAAATGCTACATGGACATGGTGTCCATGTAGCATCGTATTGGTAAGCTATATTATTAGCATTAAAAGAGCAAAAACGAATTCATTATTAACTTCAAAGTTTATTAATAATGTGATTCTACAAAAAAAATACAATTTCAACGAACTATAACGATACCCAATGCAAAATATTGCCCATGCTATGCCCGATGCTACATGGACGCCAAATTATTATGGCGTCCGTGACTCAAAATTAATATCATAACATGAAAAGAAATTCTGATTCAGTGTTTCCCTTTCAATAAAAATGCATTAATAAATACAGACATACAAGCAACATTAAGAAATAATTACAATCTCACTTACCATTCACAAAACTATCCAATGTTTACATTTTGATGCTACATAAAAGTCCCGATGCTACAACAGGACACCAGCGACTGAAACCTTGATAAAACTAGCCCATGTGTGGCAAATTCCAAACAAACCTGATAGCTATTGACCTCTATCCTTACAAAAAGAAATATGGAATGTTTTATTTATCTCCAGTGGGGGATTCCCACAAATTGCATAGGATGTTTATCACGATGCTACATTTTATGGTTAGGACACCATGCACACGGCACGGTATACTTTTTCATGAATATATGGAATGGTCTTCATGAAATTTATTCTCATTTGCAATAGTTTTCAATTGATAAATGCTCTTAATTTTGGAAAATAATTAAAAAATGTATGATAGAGAACTACCCCCATTCAGCAATGAAAACTCCCGATGCTACACGTGTATATTTTGTGGACACCGTGCGTAGCATCGGAAAGGCAATTTTCATGTTGCTTGGGTGAAAAATCAGTCCAGCGTGACGAGGTGTTTTGGTCAGTAAACTATGAATACATGTATCTTTTATTAATCAAATCGATTTCCAAGCAATTCTATGATAGTTTTGCTTACATAAAACTCATATTAATTGTTGTGTTTTCCATGTCACGTTTTTTAGCAAAAATGGTCTTGGACACCACCTAATTTTTAATTTTTTTCTTCTTCAAGGAAGGGTCAATTTTTTTTTTTTTTTCATGGCTCAATAATATAACCTAGTACTGTTTTTGGACACTAATTTTTTTTGATATACACATAGAGTAAAACAGTTTATAAGCTGCCTAAAGTACCAAATTCTGCTATTTTAACAAATGCCCCAACTTCATGGAATGAGCCATATGGTATCCAAAAGCAGCACCACTGAGAGATGGAGTATATATACTTGTCCAAAAACATACATAATATGTAACGCAAACAAGCAGAATGAGTCGTATGTCAGGAATATTGATTTTGAGTTATAGGTAAAAATAAGTGAGAAATTCTTATGTTTTACTTTGTTTTCTCAGTTGGTAAATTGTTTGTAACTTAAAAACTAGAAGTTTAATTTTTAGTGGGTTTGGACCATATACTAGCATTGTTTTTAATGATGGACAAATATCAAAATGGAAAACTAACGACATGCGACTCATCTCGCTTGATCACGACACTTGTGCTCAAGTCTTAGTCATGACAAGGATGGTGAGTGGATATCATGTGTTTGATATTAACCCTAACCCTACCATATACCACAATATACCACGACTGGGCACATTGGTACCACCCAGCGTGGAAGTTTTTGGATAAAAAAATGGACCCAGCCCATAAAGTTTGCGCAATATACTGCACAAAATAACGTTGACAGCCGTGGTATGGTGGTGAATTTTTCGCCTCTGGTGCGATAGGTCCCTGGATCAAATCCAGGTGGGGGGGGAGGGGGGGTGAGGGGGATATTTTGGTCGATTTTCCACGTTGAAGACAAAATTCTGAAAAAAGTGGGGGGTAGAGTTAGGTTAAATGAGTGGATATTTCAGAAAACCCAGAGTATTTGGTAAAATAGTGGACTCCCAAGTTACATGTAGGATGAAAATACATGTTTGGAAAAACTGGAACAAAATTCATAAACCATATTCAACACAAATGGTTATGAAGGTATTTGGCAATATCAACTCTGCTGTTCAGAAAAATGTCTTTGAAACACCCTGTATATATCATCTAAAGTCAAAATATCTTGCTGCGGTGGCACATCTATTCATTGCTCTCTGGCAATTTGATGAATAATTCATGAATGTTGCACAGTTATGTATGCATCTTCCTCAACCATATGGCCATTACCACCTTGCTCATAATCATGAGGCAATACACTGACTACATAAGTTATTAACCCAAAGAAACAAAATCATAAGCTATAGTCCATATTCTAACTTATAAAGTAAGAACATTGCAGTGTGGGAATTGAACCAGGGGCCTTCCGTTAAGTAGATCAATATAATTAACCAACCACTGTCTCTATATTAATTAGAGATCAAGCTGGATGATATAGAAACTGCTCACAAAAAGTTAGAAAACTTTTTTTAATCAAGTATATTATTTATTATTTATTACCCTCTTTGTTTATGTTATATATCAATGGAAAGCTGAAGTGTTTCTCTTTAAAAATTATACCACATTTGCAATGATTACATGTTGCTGAACTTGGCCACATGAATGAGAATGAGGCAAAGTCACAAATCAAATGTGCCAAAATTACCGTTAGCTGTGTTAAATAGTCAATAGGTAATGATCAATAATCAAACCGGTCATGCTTGAGAACCATGAATGGTTTACACAAAGATTTGCACCAGTGAGCACAACACATACAAGTTAACCCTCATATCTTTAGAAAAACATTGTTTGGGTATTTGCAAGACTGGGTTAACAGGTGGAAGGTCATTAAGTGCCAGGCTGTCATCAACGCCTTCGGATCATCCACTCGTTACTGAACTCAGTTCTTGTCTCAATAAAGTAAGTTGTCTTGCTTGTTTTCATTACAGTGTCAATTTGTTTGTTCACAAAGTAGCACAAAATTGCTAATTTTGGCACATTTGATTTGTGACTTTGTCTCATTCTCATTAATGTGGCCAAGTCCAGCAACATGTCATCATTGCACATTTGGTATCATTTTAAAGAAGAACACTTCAGCTTTCCATTGATAGGCAACATGATACAAGAGGGTAATAAATAATAAAGATATACTTGATTAAAAAAAGTTTCCTAACTTTTTGTGAGCAGTTTAGAAAGCATGGACAAAATGGTGGGTTTTTTTAGCTGTGTTGTTGTCTTAGGCCACGGGGGAAAGCCTGTTCTACGGGCCTGACTGACCTCTTTTTCTTTTTGAAAATTTTGAAATTTTGTGGGCAACGCAATAACAAAAAATTGGGCCCAATGATTGCTCATAACCCTTACAGCCCCTGAACCCCATAAAATCCCATTTGAAAACTATGCTGGCAGCACGTGTCGTTTCAGTCTATCTCGCCGGGCACTGACGGCGGGTGATAAAGAGCACAGAATTGTTAATTGCGGGCGCGTGACCCCCTGGCCAAGTGGACTAAGACACGATCATCCATGCTGGAGGACCCGGGATCAAATCTCGTCGTCGGCAAGTCCAGTTTTTCCTGCTAAATGTTGCCTATTTCCACCCTCGGATATTGTTTTTTCAACATTTCCATCCCAAAAGTGTTAGGGTTATGGAATCTCAGAAAAACTTTTCTGTTCTTGCTTTCCAGTTTAAACAAGAATAATGATTGACCAAAGCTCTCCTACTAGTCATTCCTAAATACTTACACTATTCATACATATTCCACTATAAAAACAGTCAACAGAATCACGCGTACATTTTTTGAACATCTTCAAAGTACAAGTACCATTTAGCCAAGTGGAAGTTTTCAAACAACAAGACAAAATATGTGGTCACGGCACTTTACATCAGTGACATGTCCATTCAACATCGATAGAATAACAACATTCAGGTGAAATGGGTAGAGATTGAAGGGTCGAAATGCACATAACAAGATAGGCCGGTCTAAGTTTATATCTAGTCTAAATGTAGAATAGTACCTCCTAACAAAGACCAAACGTAAAATTGGACTCTTATTAAGGCCAAACAAAAAAATTGACCGACCATAAAATCTCAAAAATCAAGGTCACTATACTTTTCAGAAATCTTGTGCTCAGCTGAACAATTTGGTATGCTTTTTAGCTTAATTGAAGCCATTTGAATTTTGGGGCCCCTGTATGGAGGCCATTTTAGAATTTTTCGCTATAAAACTGATTGCCGTCACTTCTGGGAGGTATTATAAGAGCTTATTTTTCTTAAAATTAGTCCATCTTGACAAATCCATCAAGAAAAAAAGGTATCCTAAAACTGGTCACGGATCTCAGGGAAATGACTCTACTAAGAGTGCAACACAACAAAAACATATTGTTGGTTTAAGTTATTACGAAATATTATTAACCCTAATCTAATTGAATATACAACAAATTACTACGCCCAAGCCTATCTCCAAGTGCATGTACGGACGGTTTTCGATGACGTAATCAACCGAGCCTATATAGTGAGTGCAGTATACTGCGCGTACGAGAGCTGAGCCGTGGCTTACCTATGGGTCCCTGGTTCGATCCCCGGTCGTGTCGCAGGGATTTATTTGTCAATTTCTCTTCCAAAAATTTTTTTCAATTCAAAAAGAAATATATAAAAAAAATAGCGACCCTAGATTTCCGAAAATTCGGGTCGGTCGGAAAGGGCAAGTCCAAGGCTCAAGATAACAGGTTTTTTACCGGGAGCTACTTTTTTTCAAAAGTAGCGCCCGGATCATGGGATTTATTGAGAACCGGGAGCTACTTTCAGTCTACCGGGAGCTAACTATTTATTAAATTCAGCGTGGCAGCATTGTCAAATCAAAATTTGATGTCTTGGGCAAGCTTCCCGATTATCAACGGGCGCTGGTTTGGACAAAATATCAGCGCCCGGTTGTTTATTTTTTAGCATTACCGGGCGCTATTGAAGGAGGACCGAGGGGTAAAAATCGCCCAGCGCCCGCTTATCTTGAGCCTTGGGCAAGTCAACTCTTTTTTTTTTTGGCCTTAGGGTTAATTAGTTTAGCATTTTTTCTAATTTTGTTTGTGTTTCATTAAGCCTAAGTACTGTCGAATACAGAGCTTGAACACTCTCCCCTCCCTCCCCCCTCCCCCCCACTCTCTCAAAAAAGAAGCCTGACTGACCCTACCTGAGGTCAGTTTGCCCGTACAACAGGCGTGAGTTTTTTTGTCGCCTTGGCACTTTCAGCAAATCAAAACTTTTGTCAAATATTGAAACAGGGTTCCTGCACCTTCCCGACAATTAAATTCCATGACTTTTCCATAACTTTCCATGACCAAATTATGAAAAATCCATGACCTTTTTCAGACAACTTCGCCGCGTGCCGTGTAATACGACCTTTTACTCTCATTTTCCAGTCGTTTAATTTTTAACCAGACAGCTATCGTCATTTTTTTTTTTTTTTTTTCCCTCCGGAAAATAAAATTCCATGACTTTTCCATGACTTTTGCCATTTTCATCAAATTCCAAGACTTTTCCAGGCCTGGAATTTAGAAATTAAATTCCATGACTTTTCCAGGTTTTCCATGACCGCGGGAACCCTGTTGAAATGTGTGAACATTTTACGGATATCATTGACTCGAAGCGAGGCTCGATCTCGTGGATAAAGCTACTGTGTCTTTTTTTTTAACGAAACCATCGTCATGAACATTCCCCTGTCCTCCCCCCTCTGATAACGCCATTCCGCCATTTCGTGTATGTTGACAGTCACCTAACATAACAGCACCTGCACATTTTCAACTTCCATCAATTCTTGGGGCATGGTTAACACTTTCCATGCGGCAAACGTCTGCAGACGACATTCCGAAATTTCACAAAATGTTTCAAAAATATCAACATTATTGAATTGAATTACCATATTCGGGATCACCATGATAAATGCATTAAAATAAGTACAAACATGCCAAGTATTGGTTCAGTAAGGCCTAAAAAAAAAAAAGGTTTGTTTGCCCAAACAAGAGTTGAAAAAAGTGGGTCGGTAGGTCGATTACCTTTTTTTTTTTTTTTTTTTTTTTTTTTGGCTATGGACACTTTTAGAGAAGAAAAAGACTATACAAGTTGATGTTAATACACTTGAATGTTCTTTAAAACCCTAACCTTCCTACACTCCGATTCACTAAAGCAAAAAACAATGTCCACGCGCATTCTATAGCATATGATTCGATGACGTCATCAACCAAGCGGATATGTGTGTACAAAATCACTGCCCAGGTGAGCGTTACCAGGTTAGCCGAGTGATTAGGGACGCGGCGCGGTGATCAGAGGTTCTGGGGGTCAATTCCAAGGGGTTTCACAGCGATTATTGGGTTTAAAATCATACTTTGTCCCCTTCCCCCAGTTTCCACACCGTACGAACATAGCCTGGCTGGTTAGGGCTAATACATGTATTTTGTTTTTAATAGGGCAGCTGGCAGCCTGTAGTACAAACCTTCAGATAGTGGTAGAATCTTGGATTTGCATCTCCTTAGTGTTTTAAAGGGTGGATATGTGGGAATAAGTAAATAACAGGGCAGTGTAGTTGATTAGTTTGGCAAATTAAGATGAAAATATCATTTAATACATATATTTTTCAACATAAAACATTATTTAAAAAAAAATTAAATCTCAAAAAAAAAAAAAAAAAAAAAAGGCATGGGGTTTTGAGATTTTATGGGTCGGTCGTGTTTGGGCAAACAAACCTTTTTTTTTTTAGGCCTAATACATGAGATAGACTTCGAAAATTTGGAAAGATTTCTGAAAAATCTGTTTTGTATATTATATACATGTATGGTAAAACTAATATAGCTACGGGAAAGTGTTAACAAGCTTGGATGAATAGATGAATAATGAAAGTCAATCAAATTGCCGGCCCAGACGGATTTAAGACGAATGAAAAAAAGTGTTGCTATAGATTTGAAGAATCAGAAAAATGAAAATGTTTTGGATTGTATGCACATGTACATTGACGTAACAAATTTGTTTGATTTATTTATGTGTTTACGTTTTTTTATTGAGGGACTGGGGCATGGTATTGTTTATTTCAAAAAGAAAGACACTTGCCCAACATTAATGATATGTTGCTGCCATGCACACAAGCAGGTATCTGTATACATACACCATGAAGGCAAAACAACCTGCCCAGAATATTTCTGATACAGATGTTCATCATCATTAGCTGCCATCAGTGGCGTAGCCAGGTTTTTCATATTGAGGGACGAAATATGAAAGAGAACCGACAAGGACTTCCAGGTTGTCAACTTGCCGCCGAGTCAGTAATTTGAGAGCTGGGGGAGGGGGGGGGGACGGTGCCGTCGAGTCACAAACTTGAGGATGGGGGTATGGAGTCATAATCTTGAGATGAGAGCTGGAGCTGGGGAGACGACGGCACCCCCCCCCCCCCCCCCCCCAAAAAAAAAGGTTTGAGCTTGATAACAGACAGTGGGCAATTCCATGCAAAGGTGGACATGACCACTAATTTTCAAGTTATTCATATCCTAACATATTTAGTATCAAATTAAAGCTAAAAGTCTAAATTTTCCAGATATGAACTTTATTTTCATTTTTTTTACATATTTTGTGTTTTTTCCCCGTTTTAATTAGCATAATCTACTAATTTTATTAATTTTGTTGTAAAATCTGTTATTTATAATGCTATTCATTTATAAACTGAAAATAATCACTTTAAAATTATTTGATCGGTTGTGAGCTCTTACATACTTATATTATTCTTTAAATTAAAAAAAAAAAAAAACTCTGCGTTGCGACTCAACGATCAATTTTTATTTAGATTTCACCAAAATGTCACGCTGTTACCGAAAAAATGGATGTTTTTAAGGTTTTTTAACATTTTCATTAAATCTACATATACAAATTAAATAATACTTGCAATGCAAATCACACTCCCATAGACCTATAACATACATGCTTCAAAGATGCAGTACTACCTTTTGTTAAATAATTATTTCAATTAGCAATATGTCACGCTGTTACTTTTTTGGTAACAGCGTGACGGTAACAGCGTGACCCCCATTGAATTATACAGTGAGTTCCAATACAATTTTTAAGTTAAATGTGATTTAATTGGATAATTTAATTAACTTAATATTGTATTTAATATTGTATTTTATCTATTTTAAACTAACAAAGAACACTATAAAGTGTGATTTAATTTAATTAAAATCAACAATCACTATAATCAGTGTAAGTTTTGGAGATAATTGTATCGTCAATGTTTGATCTTTTTGCATTGCTCATATAGGGTCAGCCTTTGGTCACGCTGTTATCGTCACGCTGTTACCGTATGCAAATTTGTTTATTGTATCATATATATTTAAAATCATGAGATATTTTCTTTTTTATACAGGGAAGTTATAGCTGACTTTCTTATAATTACAATCCACCTGATGAAACTTTAAATAAAATAAAAAGTTCACAGAGTTTTAACCATTCATAAATGAGAAAAATACCTATGTCCTTTTTAGCGTCACGCTGTTACCGCACTCATTAATATTCATATTTCATTAATGTGAATGATTTTTTTTTTTTTTTTTTCTTTTTCTATGAGTAGGTTGTACTAGTAGTAGTAGAAATGCAATAAAAAATATATTCTGAATAATTCAAGTGTGTATGTTATTTGCATATGAAGTGTGAAAATATCTTCCAAACCGTCACGCTGTTACCGTGGAATTGCCCCAGTGCCAATCTCAACCGACACGACTCAAATATTGCCCCCCCCTCTGGCTACCATTCTAGAGCCAGAAGTTTTCTATTTTACAGGTTTGGAAAATGGAATTCAAATATGTGACCATCCAGCACAAAGGGGCTGTAAAGTCTGCAAAGCATGTTCTGAGATATGGCCCAATAAACATTTCAATAAACAATAGGAAACAAAGGATTTTTCAATGCATTTATTGATTTTTACTACCTAGGTAACAAGCAATAAGGACATGTAATACATCATTGTAAAGCTGATTTTCAGGAGAATATGCTTGTTCAATTTCTCACAAAATGTTTTGACCGACTTTACATCCCATAATTTGTAATGGATGGTCACATATTTGGTTGCAAACCATTTTTGGTTTTGCTTTTTAGAAAATACATGGAAGCTTTTTTAAAAGGCTTCCATGTGTTTCATACAATGACTTTCCTGTGTTGAGGGTTTGTAAATTCAAAACCCAAAACTGGGTATTTCATAGAAAACGGAATTTGACATTTTAGAAAACGGAAAACTTGTGCCTCTTCTAACCCTCGGGATGCGGACCGGGGAGGATGGGTACTACAATAGAGTTATTGAGTGAATTGGAACTAGGTTTTTGTCTTTATAGATTGCAGATTTGCTATCTACTGATGATGATCTATTAACACATTAATTAGCTGATTTTTCATCTAGGCTACTTAAAAGCTGGTAGTGATAGTGTTTATAATAAATGATTGAATAGTGATCCAGGGACTTTGATTGAAAACAAGGCTATTAACTACGGTAATTTATAATACTTAATGACGATGTCACCAATAACAACTCACTGGTCCATACAATATCTTAATTAAAAAAGCAAACTGACAACCCCATTCAATAATTTTAAATACATCACATAAACCATTCATTACATTGTTATTATTGATGGCCCAATGTTCATCAAGATAGTACATCCATAGACTCACACATTGGTTCAATGTACTTTGTCCAATGTTTTGTAAGCCCAAATTACAAAAATAATGTGTTTCTGGCCTGTACTTTTTTCAGTTTTTGTTATATTTTTGATGCCAATACAGGTAGACACATTACATTTGACTAGTCAAATGAAATGTGTCTACCTGAATACTGTAAAACCAGAAATGTTCGCGAGTTTAACATTTAACGAATCAGCAATACTGGCTCAATTCACTGCATGAAAATTTCGCAAATGCAACTTTGCAATGCACTGCTACCAGGTAGATTAGAAAGTACCGTAAGCGCTCCTAGCGAAATTATCTAAATTTAAATGCACGCAAACATTTCTGGTTTTACAATATGCATCTTTAAACTGATACATCAATTTCCATTTGTCTTTCTCATTCCGTTACAGGTTTATAATATTATATGCTACCAGCAAATTAAATAGAGCAAGTATAACACACTTGGGCACTGTTGTATGCTTTAAAAGCGAGGGGGGCTGTTGTGTATTTCCCACGAGTGCCCTGGCACGAAGCTAATTACCGTCGAGTGCAAATACTTGAGAGCGGGAGAGGGGGGATTTCCCGAGTGCCCTGGCACGAAGATAATTGCAGCTGAATGAAAAACTTTAGAGCGGGGTGGGGTGGGTGAAGGGGGTTGGCGTTTTTCCCGAGTGCCCTGGCGCGAAGATAATTGCCGCCGAGTGAGAAACTTGAGAGACAGGGCTCTCAACAGGGTTCAAAATAGCCCCCTGATAGAACATTTTGGCCTATGGTAACATGTACTAAAGGAGGCGAATTTTGGCAGAATTTGCTCAAAATAGCCCTCATAGCCAAAAAGGTATTTTAACCCCTGGCCCCCCCCCCCCCCCCCCCCCCCCTCCCTCTCTCTCTCTCTCTCTCTCTCTCTTTGTTTCTCTTTTCATTCTGGAGACTTGGGGATTGAGCCCCCAAAGAAACGCGCCTGGCAACCATTCAAAAATGTATTCGTTGGGATTAAGATACATACTTGATTCAAAATATCCCCATTTATGTTCCATAAAAAACGTTACATGCTAAACCTATAACCCATCTACACACTAGAAAACCCTACGCTGCTACAATCTGGTACCGTATGATCGCCAAGTCTATCTCTTTACCATGCTCCGGGGGAGTTAGGGATATAACACATCTTTTTTCATGGTCCCTTCCCTTCAAGGGGGCAAACGGACCTCCCAGGTAGGGTAGGTCAGTCAGCCTTTTAAAGGGGGTTGAAATTCTAAAAAAAAATTGAAATTCAAAAATATATGGGTCATTCGGGCCCGTAGGACAGGTTGTTTTTTTGTAGCCTAAGGCACTTAACAATTTATTTTGAATTTCCTGTTGCCGCCCGCATCCAAAATTGAGAATTACAAAATATTTAATCATTTTATATTTATTTAGGATTATCACCTATAAAATGACTTTCAATAAGGCCAAATTAAATTAATTGTTTTTCTCAAAGCTCCTCTCCTGTTGTAAAACTAATGTGGAATGCGGTTTTTTTTCAAGTTTTTTTTTTTTTTTTTTTAAATATAAAATATTGAAATCCTTGTAAAAGTGAACTTTTGTATTTAAGATGATGTGATCAATGAAAATCTGAAAAATCTGTGAAATTTTCAGATTTTTTTAATTTTTAATTTTTTTTTTTAAAAAAAGAGAAAAAAAAGTTTTTTTCAGAGTTTTGTTTTTCTAATGCGCATCAATAAACTAACGCGCGCGGGAGCTTTGAGACAAACAATTAATTTAATTTGGCCTAAACTTCATTTGCTAATTTCTGACTTAATTCATATCAGCTATGATGATGTATAAACATAGAACATGATTGCATTATTACTTAGGTATCAATCAATCATACTTGGAAATTAATTAAATGCACAGAGTACTCTGCACAGAGTCCTCGATATAAGGGGTTGAAATTAATTGGTTGCAACCACTTGTTTCAAAATAAAGAAAAGAAAATATAATAATTAAAAGTCACCGCGTCCCTTTTTTTAAACCTCCAACAGGAAACTCAAAATCGATTGTGAAGGGCTAAATAGATAGATATTAATATAATTAATAATAATATAGCCCATGTTAAAAAGAAACATATCTATTGAAATAGAAGATGATTGATTTTGTGTCAAAACTGTGTTTTAATGGACTTCCTGGTTTGTTTTTATTGAATAAAAATGATTGATGTGTGGCACCATATAAATGGACCTAGTGAAACGATTCCGTAGCCATAGTGAGTAGTGACCCGATATAAGCAATTTATTCTGTGTTTTAAATTCCTGACAATAGCTAAACCATTTTCTCGGTAATCATAGCTTCTCATAATACAATCTATTAGCTGAGCATGATTAGTGTTACTGTCATCCATATTAACATTACCGCCAGAGGACAGAGTCAGTCAAGAGCCAGTCCACCTAACCAAACATTTATTATCAGGATTTGCTTCAAAAAAGGCAACAAAAAACCTAATATGGACAGGAGGACCCTCCGGGGGAGGGGGGAGGGGAGGTGTCCCTAAATTTACTCCAAAAATGTTTATTCGGTTATTTTTAATTATACATGCATGTTCAAAATAATTCCAAAATTTGAAGAAAAAAAATCAAATTTTCTTTTTTAAATTATATGTTCAAAATAATTGCAAAATTGACAAAATGTTCCAAAATTGTCATTTTTTTGGAAAATATGAGTTGATCACTTTTTCTGTTCCTTTGGCCCATAAACAGTTGTTGTGCAAATTTATACACCAGAGATGTTTGTATTAACTGCACAAGAAACAATGAATTTGATCGTTATGAATATTAATTAGAGACGAGACGGAATAATTGTCTTATTTCACTGTTTCGTGATGTCCTTGAGTATACTGTAAAAGTAGTAATTTTTGCGCTTTAAATAATTTGTGCTTTGACGATTTTGAACCATTTTGCAGATTTTATAAATTCACAAATTGAAATTTTATTTCTATTATCGTAATGAAGTGCAACTAATTACTGTAAAACCAGACATGTTTGCGAGTTCAAATTTCACGAATCAGCAATACTGGCCTAATTCAGGGAATGAACATTTCACGAATGTGAACTTTGCAATGCACTGCTACAAGGTAGATAGAAATATTTGCGGCATGACATTTTTTGCAAGTAAGTGCTCCTCGCGAAATTAGCGAAATTTAAATGGACACAAACATTTCTGGTTTTACAGTAGCAAAAAGAACTGCATCATCTCATCTGTGTCGGTAGCAATACAGGGTGTCCAAGAATTATTTTATTAAATTATACCGTGTGTGAAAGAAGATACAAATATAAAACAACATTGCAGTCCAAGTCTAATTCCTGCAATGGGGGTACTGTAAAAGCTGAAATTTTCGCGGTGGTTTTATTTTCGCGCAAAATATTTTTCGCGAAAATTATGACAAGCAAAAATAATGTTTTCAACATTCATGCAGTGCATCCAGAAGGTCGCTCGCGAAAAAAAACAATTCGCAAAAATGTCAATATCAAAATGCGGGAAAATATCTTTACACGAAAATATTGGCTTTTACACTTACAGTATGTGTTTTCTACTTGCTCTGTTGATTTCATCAAAATGTCTTTATCCATTCCGATACGGCATGGCATTATTAAAAACCGGTGAAATCCTGTTTTTCACATATTTTATCCAAGCACAAATTATGGTAATCATGATTGTGATCGAAAGCTCCGTGCTCCTTTTTGTTTCTAGGTGAATGATTTATATTGATAAAAATGCACGATGAAATTGCAAACAAAACACATACCAAATTCTTGCAAATTTGAGAGGAAATTGGAGCAATCAAACCCCTATATTCCATTGGAATATGAGGGTTGCCGGTTCGAATCCGGTCGGGGAACATGGATGTTTTTTCACGGTTATGTAGGCCTACACTGGCCTACTCTGGGGGAAAACAAATAATTTAATCATCCTATTCAATTGGTTTAAATAGCCTGTCTTTGCTTTTCTTTTAAATAGCAAACTGCGATCTGAGATCCATGTGAAACAGTGGCTTAGCCAGAGGGGAGGGCGATCCCCCTCTCTCTAGATTATCGATCTCAATTGTTCGCGCCAGTTTAGGGGACACCATGCCACAACCCACAACCCTTCACCTGGTCTCTCACTCAAAGCGATTCTCAAACGTTGACAGCCCCTGGTCGATTCTTGTCAGTTCACTTTTACTTCTTCCCCCCCCCCCCTCCCCAAAACATGAAAAACCTAGCCTTTTGAGATTTTTTTCTTCTCAAATCATGTAAAATCAGCCGGTTTTTGCAGATTTTTGTGACATTTTAGGTTTAAACAAATTAAAACAAAAAAACAAAACAAAACCTGACCGACCGACCCTACTTGACAGGTCAGTCCGCCCATAAAACAGGGGGCGAGGGGGTATTATGTCGCCCTACGCCACTAATATAAAATAACATTCATACACTGTGGTATTAGTGTGGGATGTGTTAAGTTGTGCAATCTAACACATACCCTGCCACGTAGTTCATTATTTGCTCACTATTCAGGAAAGTCATACCAACATCCATCACTTTCACTGTATGTATGTATACACAATTTGAATGTCATTTCAAAGTCCAAATAGACTTGTCAATTTGCCTAATCCCAACAGCTCAAATTCTCACTAAGCAAACTGGTATCCAAGTGATAGGTTTTGAATGGCTAGCGAGTTATAGCATGAAAGTAACAGACCTTACTTTCATGGTTATAGCAAGTGAGAAATAAGACAGCTGCGTTAGATGAGATATAAATGTGTGCAGTGGCGTGCGCAGGATATTGTGACTGGGGGGGCCCACTTTAAAAAATGAAATTCCCCCGACTCAGATTCTTCTCAAAGGTAGCCCCAATTTTTTTCTCAGTCACCTCGTGTCGTGATTTTCACGTAAGTGGGGGGGGGGGATAGGTTCAAAAAATTTCGCACGGTCAAAAAAATTTGCACAGTAAAAAAAATCGCACAGTCACAATATCACAGTCAAAAAGACATCCAAGTAAACAACTACTAGGCCTAATGGACAATTATGAGCATTTTTTTCCATAACATTTCCTTTTTATACCAACCTGGTGCATAAATTTGTCGCCTACATGTATAATTTTGCCAACTATTTGTCTATTTGGATTACACCCCCTCCACACACACAAAAAAATCTAGCGACGGTCCATCCCCCAACTGGCAGTAGTTTCCCCCGACTGGCAGTAGGTTCCCCCGACTGTAGACCAAACTGGGGGGGCCTAGGCACCCCATCCCCCCCTTTGCGCACGCCACTGAATGTGTGTATAGTTCAATCAGTTCCAAATTGGCAAGAAATATTCATTTTTGATCGGTTCGCACACAAAAGTAATCCAAGCGAATAAGCATGGCCTGAAAAAAATGTTTTTTTCCCGGCAAGCGATTCCAAATTTCCCTCCAAAATGGAATGCATTTCTTAATCAAAGAGTAACATTTCCCTCCAAATGCCAAAATTTCCCTCCAAATGCTCAAATTTCCCTGCAAGGAGCTTTCCGTATTGCCTACTTTTTCAGCCTGTGCGAATAAGCACGATTTTGGCATACGCAAGCGTGGCTTGTTAACTCCAACTTGCAGATTTGAAACCCTCTAGATGGCATCCTAGTTCGTGGCATGACAACTGAACTTGCAGATATCTTTCACACATACAATGACACTGTGACATTGCGTGCCATATTGCACCATGCAAGAGTTTGAATTTATTCGCTGCTGTAAACACGTTTCGCCAATTTGGAACTGACTGAACTATAGTCACCTTTTTTCTGAAATAATAATGATAAGTTTCATTAATTTGTTGTAATGTTTTGTCTGGTGATGCATAACTATTGAAATTAAAATCTGATATGTCATATTTAATGCTTGGGTCTAAAAAGTACATTCAGGGGTCTATGCCGTTTGGGGGCTTTGCAGCTGCGTGTTTTTTCAAGATATAGATGAAAACGGACAAAAAGAAAGAAAGAAAGATTAAAAATTTAGGAGTCATTTTCATTTGTAAAATCTGAATGCCTTGATCAATTTTGATCAATTTGGTTAAAGCTTTAATTTAAAAAATGCCCTGAGAGCACACATAATTAACTCAAAATTGATTTCACCTGCAAAGTCCCACCCTTTTCTTTTTAATGTACTGCATCACATGGCTTGTCTGTTTGTCCTAGATGAGTATCAAATCAAATGCCAGATAAAAGATACTCCGAGTTGTCTGATGGAAACCTTAATGGTCTCGCCAGATTGCCTTTTGTGCCTAATATTGCAGACAATCTTAAACATGAGCAGGTGAAGAGAGAAAAAATTGTTCATGCAAACATACCTCTAATTAAAGTAGGGTCCTTTCAGTTACAAATTTGTTTGTTTGCTTATTTTGTGTTTTTGTTTCGTTTGGATTTTAATTTAAGTTAGAAAATTAAAAGAGAAAATCTGTTTCCAAAATAAAATGGAAACATTCTTGAAATATAAAATATTAAAAAACCTTTTTTTCCTTTCTGTTTTTTAGTCACAACTGGTTCGCCAAGTCCATCAACAGGCCTGGAAAAAATGTTGATTTCCCAGCAAGCTAACCCAAATTTCTCTCCAAAATGGAAAATTTTCCATTATTTCTATGTATCTCTTACATGTAGGAAGAGCAAACTTTCCATCCAAATGCCCAAATTTCTCTCCAAATGCCCTAATTGCCGGCAAGGAGCTTCCCAATTTCCCATTGTATCCAGGCCTGTCCATCAAAATCTGGAATGTGCACATCCCTCCACTCCTGTAATGATATTGCTTTGCACTTGGGTGATCATCACTCTATCTATCTATCTAGCCTATTTCACTCCACTGCAGAAGGAAGGCCTCTTCATCAATTTTCCATTTCACTCTGTCCTGAGCTGTCCT
This sequence comes from Ophiura sarsii, assembly GCA_035610835.1. Lineage (NCBI taxonomy): Eukaryota > Metazoa > Echinodermata > Ophiuroidea > Amphilepidida > Ophiuridae > Ophiura > Ophiura sarsii. The sequence goes on from JAYJML010000024.1 coordinate 382,563, forward strand.
TTTCCAAGTAACGTTGCCATACTCTATGATGTCGTCTATGTCTGTTTTGCCTGCCTCTTCCTCTGGTGAATGCTCTGGGGATCAAGTCTGTTAATTTATGAGTCTACATCTGTTGTCTTTCCTCCTGGCTAGATGGCCAGCCCATCTCCATTTTTTTCTTCTTTCCAGTATGATGTCCCTCACTTCTGTTTTCTTCCTTAAATCTGTGTTGGTCACCCTGTCCCTTCTTGTAACGCCAATCAATACCCTCTCAGTGACTTTTAGCTTCTTCTCCAATCTCTTAGTTGTTGTCCATGTTTCTGAGCCATACGATAGCACTGGGATGATACACTGGTTGAAAAATTGGTCGCTTTAGTGACAATGGTAGCTCTTCATCACGAAAAAAGATAAAGCTGAGCTTACCAAACTTCACCCATGCTAGCTGTATCCTTCTGTTCACTTCCCCTGCTGTTTCATTTTCCAGAGAAATCCTCTTGCCCAGGTATATATAACTGTCCACTCTTTCTATGGTTTTTCCTTGAACTGTTATAGCATAATCTTTCAGCTTGTTGCACATCATCACTTTTGTCTTCTTGATGTTCATGTTTAAGTCCAGCCTTGTGATCATCACTATCTCAAACAATTCAGAAATATCCGTATTCAAATGACTAAGTAAACGGTATTGATCCCCTGACAAGATTGCAAATCCCGAATGCCACTTCTAAATTTACTCGTCAACCAGAACGAGCTCTCCGTTGCGCGGTGTACTGTTGACGAGTCCAATAAATTCCTAATTACCATTTGTTGTGATTACTAGGGTTTGTTTTCTCACAACCAGCTGAGCCTCAGGGCACTTTATTGATGATGACGACTGACTGACGGTAGATGGATTTTATAGTGTTTCCAAATTATATGTATTTAGACTTAATTAGCTTGTGCTGGATATTGTTCATGCCATTGATTTGTATACAATTAATGAGTGTAAATATATGCTTTATGCTCATTATGAATGGCAAGTTATTACTTATTAGGGATGATCTCAACATATTTTGCCATAAGGCGATGGGAAAAAACCCTGTCCTATGGGCCCGCCGACCTTTTTTTTTACTTTAAAAAAAAAAAAAAAAAGTCACAGTTTTTATTTTATTTTTGAAATTTTTGAAATACAGGGCGAGTCAAAATATTCTGATTTCACAGATTTTTTAAACCAGTTCAAACACAAAAATGAAAAAATTTAATGAAATGTACACAAGAACACATTGTTTATAGCTATAACCTAAATTAGTGATTGGCCGATCCAGATTGGGAGTTCTAGATCGGGCTGATATTTGTTGGATCGGATATAGATTGGAATCTGCCAAAATCCCCCTCACTTATCGATCCACTGAACCGATCCAACATTTTTAAGAATTAATATAGGAATTTATAGGGTTCGGCAGAGTCCATGATATTTAAAGCAAAAACCATGGGCAGTATGTGTAAAATCCGTGATTTCTGTGATTAGCGTGATTTCAAGCAAACCGAGATCAAACCGTGGGAAATGACACGTTAAATCCGTGCGGTCATATTATTAGGCACTCAATTAAAAATGTATTACTCAAGGGACATTAGTAAATAAATAAGTGTTAGATTGGAATAAAAATGTGAGGTAAAAAACAAAAACAAAAAACAAGGAAGGGCGATCGATATTAAAATAATCACGCAGTGTAGTTCTCTAAAAAGCCAAAAATTGGCTAAAAATCGATTTTATGGTACAATTTCTAAAATCCGTGATTAAGTATGAAATCTGTGAATTACGCTGTGAAATCTGTGTTCCGGATTCTGCCCAACCATAGGAATTTACGATTACTTGATTACTTTCTAAAAACGTTATCGTAAATCTGATGTGGCTAACCAAAATAGGATTAAGATTTACTTTCTAGAAACGTTATCGTAATTTGTAAATTGGGTTTACAACCTTTGAGGGGATCAATATAATTGCCACCCCTGAATCACTATTGCAGACTATTGCGTCACTTACTTTATTTACGTCGCATGTGTATTATTTTATGAATGGCTGGGGTTAGTTGATAGGTTCAAAGTTTTAAGCTGTTTTAAAGGTGTTATTTTTGTGGATTGAGAGTGTATTCCTGGGGATTTGACCTGGTATTGATCATTACCATGCCGCAAAAAAACTTGATTTGATAGAAGAACAGATCTCATCTCTTTAAACAGTTCTTGCGTTAAATAACCTACATGTATGAGCATACCTAATTAATTGTTATGAATATGTCTGTGCAATACTGTTATCATAACATCGCAATATTGTGCATGCAATATCGTTTTAATTATCAGAGATTCAACACAAAATATGTGAATTCGGTATATTTATCAAATGTTGTTTTATTTATCATAACATTTTTAACCGGTATCAAGTTTGTTGTGTTGTGTGAATAACTAAAATTGCAGTAGTGGTAACATCCACCGACTTGGCTTTATTCACATATTCTTGGAACACTTGATAAGGTACAGGGTGAGTCAAAAAAAAAGTTTACTCAACATCAGCGAATTTTTTTAGAAAAAAGTATTCGTTTGTTTTCAAAACAATTTACTACGGTATAAAGACAAATCAATTAGCTTTAATATGAATTTTATTTGGTTTTGATTGGTTGAGGGAAACTTATTTTACACTGCTTTGAATAAAAGTGACCAATTTAACGTCCGATCACGCTTCCAGATCTTGACCATTATATTTCATAAGATACAACCAATAAAAAATTACAATACCGACAGCGATAGGATCAATTCCTTTGTTATGAAATGATTAAAATGTGGTAATTGTGTCATAAATAGGCCTTAAAGCTGTCTATTGTTTTAATCTATTAGGAGACAATTTTGAACAAGTCTATTGCTTACTTAATTATTTTAATAAACAAGATGTGCAATGCTTTACATCATAATCCTAGTAAACATTATTAAGCTCGTTAAGCTTGAAATTAAAAACTGTGTTTTTGGTGAAAAAACAGCTAAAAAACAGCTCCTGTACAGAAATAGTCATATTTACTTAACGGTATCATCAAATAACGTGAATTTTTCCCAGATGGTAGCAAAGAAATTGCGCAATCATTTAAAGTTTTGTTTGCCTTGATTTTGTGGTCAGAAATATTTTGTTTGATTTTTTCAATTAGGGTAAACTTTTTTTTGACTCACCCTGTATTGTCTTGAAAACTTCACTAAACATGGAGAAGTGTGCCTACTCGTATAATCAATGACCGAAAAAGTATATTTCCTGATTTTTTGAAAACGGGACCAGAATATTTGGACTTGCCCTGTATTTTGAAAATTCACTAAAATGTCCTGGAATTTTTAGGGAAAAACAAAACTCCCGAACAACCGACCCTACCAATTTTTATTGGGAGTGTGACTGTAGGCGTGTGTTGGAGTAGAATGTTTATAAAAATAGGGAGAAATTCACTGTGAACCCATAAAATTGGACCTTGAATATGAAAGTGACATAACTGATCATTTACTAATTAAAGCCATTTATCAGGTTGGATTATTAAATAAGGATGTCATTCAATGTGAATTGCTAAAATAGCCAATTAAATGCCTTGTCTGGACTAAGGCTTTGTGAATTACATTTTCTGTTGACAGAGATAATTTTTTATAAGGGGTTGGGTGTGGCTTCCATCCATACAAATTAGCATTGGGTGCAAGTTGTTGAAAGGGGGTTAAATCAGAATTTAAAAAAACAAAAGGGGTTATAATAGCCACATAGGCATGATATTATATACAATGGACTTATGTATGGATGCCCTTACCCGTCCTCTTCTCCCCCTTGTAATATTACAATTCTCAATTAGATAATAATTTTAAAAGGTGTTTTTTTTTAAAGTTTAGTCGAAGTTTGTTTTAAAAATAAGTATCAGACACTGGAATTGTGTTATTGAAAACAATTATCACAATTATTTACGGATAACAAACACAGGATACAAAATTGACGGTATTGCTCATCGGCTACATCGAGTTTTATTAACCTTTACTGAGCACCCAAATTGGCACTCTTTTTCAATTCCAACTATGCACCACATGTAGATTCACTACAATTTATACTGGTAATTTGAATTACATCATTCATTTGTAGAATTAAAATTAACATAGTTTTCATTTATCAACTATGCCACAAATGTGGATTCACTACAATTTATACTGGTAATTTTAATTACATCATTAATTTGTAGAATTAAAATTAGCATAGTTTTCATTTATCAACTATGCAACAACATGTGGATTCACTACAATTTATACTGGTAATTTTAATTACATCATTCATTTGTAGAATTAAAATTAACATAGTTTTCATTTATCAACTATGCCACAACATGTGGATTCACTACAATTTATACTGGTAATTTTAATTACATCATTAATTTGTAGAATTAAAATTAGCATAGTTTTCATTTATCAACTATGCAACAACATGTGGATTCACTACAATTTATACTGGTAATTTTAATTACATCATTCATTTGTAGAATTAAAATTAACATAGTTTTCATTTATCAACTATGCCACAACATGTGGATTCACTACAATTTATACTGGTAATTTTAATTACATCATTCATTTGTAGAATTAAATTTAACATAGTTTTCATTACCAACTATGCCATCACATGTTGAATCACTACAATTTATACTGGTAATTTTAATTAATTACCTCATTCATTTGTAGAATTACATTTAACATAGTTTCAATTTATTCAGGATATTTCAGTACATGTAGTAGTACCTTAATAATACATTGGATATTACATTTATCATACATGTAGTTAGATTGAACTGATCGTCCATTTGACGATGCTTATTTGCATAATAAAATATTAATATGTCATGGAAATATAATTGTTTAAATTGATAACAGACATGTTCTCTTCATCAACAACCCATCAATTTTTTGGAAAAGTAAATTACCTAAACCTAATGTATAAACACCTAAGAGAGATATGCTCATAAGATGACACAATGATGGTTGAACTAATGAATTGACTAAGGACCATTATTATATTAGATGAGCCATAGATACATTTTTTCAGCACATGATTCCAGGGATCTGTAGATTACCAATCCCTACCCTTAGAGAGATGCTCGGAGAGATAACATTATGCTAAAACACATTGTATATTGGAACCTCAAATTTATGATATTCAACATATGATAGGATTCTGTGAAACTAAATCCCTACCCCTAGGAGATGCCCTGGAAGATAACATATGTAAATATTTTAATGTCCTATCTGTCTAATCTGCATAATTAATTGTATCAATTTAATTAATTAATTAATGGCAATAATAGAGTGAGCACATAAATTGCCGACTCTAAATATACACCAATTTACTAAAGTATAAAATGGGTGGGTGGGAGTGGAATTTTTAGGAAGGCGACCCGTCTCGATGAAGCCAATAAGAAATATGAACAGTATAATAGAAAGGTAAAAGCACGGAACCTCTCTCAGAACCAAAACAAAGGACGAAATCGCGGGCATGAAAACAAGGCTGCTGATTGGTCCACTGAGTGGTAACCAAGACACACAGACGCACACTGCAAAAGGGAAAGCCCAGACGGTGTCTGCCCCAGTAAATAAATTGGTTTATGAAAGTAGGTCTGTCATAAACCTTATTATCTTCAACGGAAAATCACAATTTTGGGGCAATCCCTCACACTGCACTTTCCCAAATGAAAATGACTCAAAATTTAGGGGACCCAACAATTTTGGAACTCGGGAGATTAAGGAGGGAGGTGGTCTTTTGTTTCCACCAGAGAGATAATAAAGACTAGTAAATTCACACAAATTTCTTACAAAAAGTCATGCATTATTTACAGAAAAGTGTAAATATTTGTTTGAACTTTCTTACAAATGTGCAGTGTGAGAATGATTAACATATTATTATTTCGACCTGGCCTAGAGTGTAAAGCAAATATAATTCAATTAAGCACAAATTAAAAATGTGGATATCATTTATATAATTTATTAATGGAATGATCCAATACAACCCCAGCAGAATATCTGAATTGCATGACTAATTTGCAACAGTCTCCAATTACACTGATAGCCTTCAAATAATCTACGGAGCAAATGCGCACACTAATAGCCAGTTACCATGGCAACATGTATACTGTAGAAATCGCCACTACCGGGTGCATTGTCGGTAATAATTGCATTTGCGGCCCAGCTTTTTATGCTAGTTTCCATTTTGTAGAATTTCCTTGGAAATTCCAGGGTTCTATTTTTTTAAATCAGGGACGGTCCGATTTCTGCATGATCGTAGTAGCCATTTGCAACATTATAATTATATACTATAGAAATTGCCACAAGTTGGTGCACTTTTAGAGGTAATGCATTGCATTTAATAATATTCTGATTTCAATGCCAGTTTCTAAATAACTCATAGGAATTTCCAGGAGTAGAAATTTGGTGCGAATCAAATCTGATAAAGTTTGATTCGCGCAAGTATTAATGTAGGGACAGGGATTTTGCGCTTTTTAAAAGCACTAAAAGTGCTGTTTGTTTTTGGAAAAAGTGCTTTTTGGAGCAAAAGGTGCTTTTTTAGGTAAAAGGTGCTTTTTTTTAGTAAAAGGTGCTTTTTTTTTAGTAAAAGGTGCTTTTATTCACCAAAATTATGCCATGCGTTAAAAATAAATCCAAAAGCGATTATATTCCATGTTTCCATGTTGACGTTGTTGTTTTTTGTTGTTGTCAAAACCATCATTTTTCATTCAAAACTACATTCAAACTAAACTAAGTGTAGCATAAACACTTCCACAGTTATGTAACTTGTTGATTTTTAGGTAGATGGACATTATTTGTTAAATATTTAGACAATTTTGAAAAAAAAATGCTGTGTGATGAAAAAGTGCTTTTTTGAGCAAAAAGTGCTATTTTGGGCAAAAGGTGCTTTTTTTGGTGCTTTTGCGCTTTTGAGCATTTTCCCTGTCCTTATATTAATGCAACTTCAATTTCGGGTAATGTTTACATTTTTTTCTCGATCGATCGATCTTGTGATTTAATTTATTCGCACAAAATAACAGAGCTTGTGATTCGTTGATAACATAAATCTGGTAATATCAAAGCCAATCACATTTCAGATAATTTTGTGTTCACGTACGACGACAGTGTGGATGAGTTGAAAATTAAAAGCTGTATGTAAAGTGTGTGCGAATTAAATGATTCGCGCAAGACCTTATATCTGCGTAAATCAAATTTAGAACATTTGATTCACTCACTTGAAATTTCTACCCCCGATTACCTTGTGTGCGCAATCTTACCTTTGTATGATTTAAGGTCAGTTTTTGAAATAAATGAAACACACACAGAAATACTCTATGCGATGACCATATACACATAGGGGGAGCGTGTTGGCGCAGCGGTAGTTCCCTCGCCTTGCACCAATGAAATCCGGGTTCAATTCTGGGCACGACCGGGCTTTATGTGCATTTGGTTTATCACGATCCATGCACGCTCTCGCAGGTTTTCTCCGTGTTCTCCGGTTTCCTCCTGCTTTCAAAATCGGTGATCAGTTGTTTCGGTTATCAAAAACTTCCTTGACCCAATGGTATTTGGGGAGCTGCATTGAAAAATGGTGGATGTTACAATCTAAGTGCAGATAGGTTTGCGCTAGAAATTGGCAGCACCCTAGTTGATGCGACCTGATTCTGATGATTCACCAGCAGCGAAATTACAGCGCTTTGAGCCATTTGGAAAAGGCGCTATATAAATACTGATTATTATTATTATTACACCCGGCAACACCTGCCTGCCCATCGGAGATCGATTTTCATGAACAAATTAGCATAGCAAATTATTGTCAAGATTCCAACCATTCATAAAATGATAAACTGTTACATTGAAATGCATAGTATAAAACTGCTAGACACTTTTTAGATTGTATAGCAAATTCTGCTATGTGTGGAGCATTTAACGACGCGACACTGGGTAAATCGTACCCTGCCGCATATCTATTCACTTTTGCAGTGGCGGCACTACGGGGGGAGGGGAGGCATGGGGAAAAGTTGCGATATTTCCCCCCCCCCCCTCCCCCTCCGCTTACGCCCCACCCCATTTTGTCCCGCAACAATCAAAAATGTTGATTTTAATGTCAAAATTACTTACAATTCCCTTAAAATTGGTCTGAAATGTCAAATTTAGAACAAATTAATCTAATTTCAGGCATTTTTTTCAATAAAAGTCAAGAAATGTTGCGCGCTTTGCCCACAATTTTTTCTACAACATTTTGTCTTGCCCCCCCCCCCCCCCCCCCCCCCTCCGCTGTTTTCCCCTAAAAGTTTTTATGCTGGTGCCAGCACTGTACTTTGGTCTTAATGTATATTGTAGTGCGGTCTCCTCAGTGGACAATCAGCCGAATACCAATCAATTCCTTTTGACTTCCAAAACCATACCCACTATATGAATTGTTTCATAATAATGTACAATATAGAGTTGTAATACCGTGTAGCACTGCATGTATTAGATATCCCATAAACGGCATACAGGAGATGAACCAGAGTCAATCGTTAAAAGATTCAGAATTAAAATAATAATAATATTTCATCCTAAAAACAATGGAGATAGTGTAGTGATAGGGAAAATGCGCTATAGCGCAAAAGCGCACACAAAATAATCCCAGACATGGTGGTGAATGGACATGGTGATGAAAACACAACAGAGCAGGGCTGGAACTTAAGATTTTTTTGCGAGTCATCAAAAAGAAAGAGTGGTTTGTGAAAATATAAATTGTGTCACGTGAATATCTAATCTCCTATTATCCCTACGTCGTATCACCGAAAGTGAGGCAGGTAAACATGCACGGAGCATTCGTTAAAAAGTATCACAAAAACTATCGCGCAATTTTAAATTTTGCCATCTTGAAAAAACAGTAAACTGTGTGGTCGATTAAATTTTGTCGATCTGTGTAAGGCTACCGGGATTAAATTTCACCAAAGTAATTGCACATTATCTTCAAGAACTAGGTGAGTATTAGGGCTACTAAATATTAAAATAAAATGTCTGTGAAAAATAGCATTTGGAAAAAGTTGAGGGCTTCCATCTTTTTGGTATGGTTCCCCCTTTAACATAATGCTTGAAGAAGTACCCAAATCATGGGTACTGTAAGGACTACGTTCCAGTATCGACGCTCGATACTGGAACACAATTTGGTGTTCCGTTATCGGCTGATACTGGAACAATGAAATTGTACCAGTATATCGAGCGATACTGGCAAATTTCATGCGATATGGGTATAGGTCTGCCCGGATTGACGTCACATGCCGTTTGCTGATGTAAACAACAGTCGCTTACACAGTGTCACGATCACTAAGAACAATCTTGTGCCTTGTGGTATGGCCGAGTAGAGTAGAGCGTAGACATTGATGTGTTAAAACGTTTTGCTTTGTTGTCAACGGCAAACCTGATGACTGGGGCGACCTACTGTATAATTTATTAATACCAACTGACTTACCAGCAGGCCTACATTGCAGTATCTGGGACCTTAATCAAAACAAAGAATTCTCGATCAAAACATTTATTCCAGTCACGCCAGCGTTCATCCAAATGTTGAACGCAGTGTGATGAGCCCTTGACAACCACGCCACAACGCGTTCGGGCGTTCTTACATAATTGTCCAATCACGCAGCGTGGGGTCTTGTTGATGAGAGCCCCGATTGGTCAATTACCTATTTGTTTACAAGTACGTCACACCTTCCGGTTTTACTGCACCCTTCTTGCCATCGCGATTGACGCAGTCACGCACGATACGCCCCAGTCGCATGGTATCTGAGGAATCGTATACGATTTGATCGAGAATTCGTTGTTTTGATTATAGTATATAGTATATAGCCCAAGTATTAGGTTTATAACTGGCACAACATTCCAGTGAAAACAATTTGTATACGACAGTGTTTTCACCAAGGAATGCACCTGTAAAAAAGTATGTTGTTGTTTTCTAATTCTAACAATAACATAACATGTGTCTAAAGACTATAACATGTGTCTTAAGACTAGTACAACAAATCATACTTAGTGATATTTGTCATCAGTTGGTATTATTCATCATAGGGTATTTTGCATGTTTCACTATCTGTCCCCATCCTTAATATGACTACATGTACACGTTATATGATTTTTGTAAGGCCGTGGTCGACACGCCATATGTCGACATTTATGTCGACACAGAGTATATTCTGACATGTCGCTATAATATTTAATATATCGACAGAATCAAAATTCCCTCACAAGACCTTCAAAATACCCAAGAGCCTGATTTTGAAAGAAAACAAGTTTTCATTTTGACACTATTACAACTTTGTGCATATAAAAACCACTTATTGAACATACTGAAAAGTAATTACCCCTATGATGACCCTAATAGAAGTTCAAAGTCCAACAGTTTGGGACTGTAGGGACTGAAAAGACGCAATCTGGGTTAGTGAAAGTAGGCAGGCAGGTGAATGTCCATCATTTTTTATGTTTCATATTCACTAATATTTGCTAGTTTGTCAATATTAATACTTTAAAGTGTACCAGGATATTATTGTGGGTTAATTGTGAATTTTCAGGGCTTTGAAATTTAGATTTAAGCTTACCCACACATCGTGTATGGTACAGATATTGTTGGAAAGCATGTTGAAAATTGTCATCATGATAAAATAATAATATGATTGTGGTAACATATCACCCATGATTATGTCGACACAGATGTCGACGTCGAGATCAAATTAATATTGACATGTCGACATGAAAATATCGTTCCGACCACAGCCTTAGATTTTTGTGGTAATTTCTGTATCGCTTACCATAGCTCATAAAAACACTTATTTGTGCTTATTCTTATCTACTCTTCCTCATCTATCTGGCCATTCGTTTCAAATTCCGTACAAATGCAACAATCCGTTGAAAAATAAGGTAACATTTTAAGCCAATTACACTTCACTGGCACTAGCGATAATTTCACGAAACTTGAATGTTACAGTGATACACGGGGCTCGATAACTCGTCGATATCTGGATAGAGGTATCTCGAGTCGTTTTAACATTCCCAGAGTGTGTCGGACACAAAATGTAATAACTAATGTTCATTCAATCATAAATTTTGAGAATGTTAATAAAAAGCCCAATAATGATATTGTTCTTCCAATTGCCTGTCATTTATTCGTGTGTACGAAAATCAATTTCAATCTAAACTCAAGTCGTTTTCCACACCCAATTTAAACATTTACATAGCCGTTTTTTCTACCAGTGGGGGTTACGTAGACGTGTATGCTATTTTACGACTGGTGGATGAGACTAGAACTGATCTGACCTGTACTGCGCGCGTTGCATGTTGGGTTAGCAAAGATATCGGAACTACTAAAACAAATTCTACCATTGCATTACACGGCGGAGAATCAGTGATTAAATATCGAATAATTTAGGATTTTCATGTTTTAAAAAGTGGCTGACAAGGAAGAAGAGGACTTTATGAAGGTGCGTAGCTAGTATGATTGAAAATCAACGGAAATGCAGTTTTGCTGTAATTCACCCCAGCACTCATGTTGGTAGGAGAAAGAAAAAAACACACCAACGTATGGGTTTCCTGTACCAAGGAGTTATCATACTTAACGTTAAGTATGATAACTCAGTCGGAGTCCTTGCCTGTACTATCTAAAGACTATTAACTATTTAACAATGACATTTGTTGTCACTACCAATCCGCCCTTGCAATGGCATGCCGCATTAGCATAGCGCATGATAAGCTTACCGTTCTGTGCTTTCGTGACACTGACAGTAATAAAGCAGTGTTTGTCATCTCAGATGATATCACTTCTAAGTATGAAAGTAGATGTAAGCTTACTCAAAACTTCCTGGTTGTGCTGCTATTTATTTTCTTGGTATCGTGTGATATCGTTCCGTAGCGTACATTAATTGGTTTCTATTTATTATTACTCAGTGCATCGCTCAACCGGTCCGGTACATGCATAAACATACCATTGTACTTACATATTTAACGCTCCATACAGGCATAGAACATCCAGGCCGTGAAATAACAGATCTTTGGTTAATCTTCAGCCGAACTAAACACGCAGAATTCGGAGATGCCAACACGTCAAGTTCTCTTGATATGACAAGATCTGATAATTAATTGATTGGCTTAGTTGGTTTCCTAGCATCATCTGTGTCACGAAAGAGGAGAGGTGGCTTCATTAGAACCAAAAGAAGAAGGGTACCATTTATTGAGCGTAAATAATGGGGGCGCTATAACCATGAAACCATGAAACTAAGGAGAAAAACAGGGAAATTCACCAGCTGGCAATTTCCAGTATAGTTGAGAGTGCTCATGACTTAATTTTTAAAGAGTCAAGACGTACTGCAAAAAGCTGATGAGTTAGTTGTATAAATGTAACGTTGATGACTTAGTAATATCATGGGCCCGGGGGGGGGGGGGGGGGGGGGGGGGGGGGGGCACTGACATTTGAAAAGGGTATAGGTATGTGCCGCGCTGAAGACCCCCTTTTTCACCCTCTGCTGCTAGTTCTTATGACCCCCCTTTTGAGCCTGCATCAGTTCTTAAGACCCCATTGTTATTGAAAATTCAAAAATCGCGAAATTTTGCGTTCCAAAGCACCAATTTTATGTTCCAAAGCCCCAATTCTTCGAAAATGTTGCGTTCTTAAACCAAAATAAATCGAAAATTGAACTATAGGCCAGTTCTCAAGACCTATTTTTTGGAAAAAAATCAGTTCCTAAGACCCTATTTTTCGTCATAAAATCCACTCAGTTCAGTTCTTTAGCCCCCCTTTTTGAGACCCTGGGCGGCACACCCCTACCCAAAAAAAGTTGAGTGCCCCCCCCCCGGATCATGGGCCTAAAGGTTATTTTACAAGTTTAGGCCAATGAAACTGAATTCTGAGTTTCCCGTCACATTTTGTTCAGCTCATAATGAGACAACTATTTCATTATTCATTATTCATTATTCATTATTTGATTACAATTCATTATTGTACATTATTTTTACCATGTTTACAGTGCCAAATCATGGGTTCATATAGATGTTTTACAACATATCGAGAAAAAAACACAATTTGTTTTTATCACAAAATGGACATTTTAGAATTTTCTACATTGCCACAGGATTGATGATCAGGAACTGATGAGGGAAGGCCTTCAATTTTCTTTATTTGCTTGATGCTCTACCCCTACTGCTAAAACCTGCTGAAATCATTAGGAGGATGTGACAGATATTTTGACTATTGAACATTTTAATAAAGTCAAGGTCTAAGTGTATAAATAATTTTCAAATGAAAACTTAATGAAAGTTTTGGCCATTCAAAACGTAACGAGGGCGGATGACGGGAAACTGATATTTGAGTTATAAGGGCCTTTTACAAACTATCTATAGAATATAGCAATATTCTTTTTGTGTTGAAATAGTTTCACTGTGAGTCTGTGACCCATGTTTTTGCCATTTAAAAACACGAGGGGGGTGGGGGCAATCGCCCATTCGCAACACCCCCCCCCCCCCCTGAGACTAGTATACCTGAATATACTAGTCTCAGCCCCCCCCCCCCCCCCAAATAAAAAAAAAATCTGGTTACGCCACTGCCACGTTTGAATGAAACATTCTATACTTTTGTGAGTATTGGTGCAAAGCTGAGACGAGGTGAAAAGCATGCAAGAAATAACATTTTTTTAATCACAAAATTGTTGGGTTTTGTATCATTAAATTATGTCACATAGGCCTAGGCTAATTAACATGTTTTTATCCACCCCAATTTTTTCTCGACCGTTGATGATTATACAGCGTGTCCCAAAATACTGGGTCAAAAATCTGCAGAGCTTGTAACTTATAAAGTTAAAAACGTATAGCTGTTCCATATTTGAAGATATCAATGTACATATACCCGGGCATATACCTGACCTTAATTGGTTAAAATGTGAGACTAAATCAAATGGCAACTTTCTGAAATACAAAGCTTTCAACAGAGCGTGGTTAGAACCCTACATCATGTGCATGGTGTTTATTCTCCGAAATATCTTATGTTAGGTAGAAAAGGGTTAAATTATAGGTATTTAGGATCAATATTCAGCATTATAAATACCCATTGCAGTAACCTTGTCGTTGGATATATACAAAAAACAGAGCAACTGTTACCCTGACTACCATGCCTGGAAATAGCACCCGCCCACCTGCCCGTAGCGGGTAAATTTTGTGTCGAAAAAAAGTACCCCGGCAACCGACTGGCGGGTAAACAATTTCAAACTCACGGTGCAAGTGTGAGAGTTACACTGGCTGGTGGAATTTCTGTCGGGCAGGTATTTTTAAGTTATAAGCTCCGGTAAGTTTTGGACCCTGTTTTTTGGGACACGCTGTAATATAGATGTTTTTCCAACAAATCGTCTGAGCAGGGGCCGTCCACAACAGAATGATGTTACTGCCCGAAAGTTGTCTCACAGGTCAATGCTTTTGAATTGATAGGTCGTATTATCATGATTTTATTTCGAAATACGTGTATTTCGTAAAATGAGAATAGAAACGCTGAGTGTAAACCACTGAGACGTTCCTGTGTAAGTTGACCATATCGGAAGCTGTGAGCTCCGGATTATAAGTTACTAGGCGGTCACCCAGGGTTTGTCGGTTCTCGGGTTTGGGCGGTCACCCGGGGTTTGTCGGTTCTCGGGTTTGGTGGTTTGTAGAATGCATGCATAAAGCCCGATCGGACAAACTTTGAAAATTCTACCCTTAGAGGACCTTTGACCCCGGACGACCCAAGAAAATCAAAGCCATTTTATTTTTGCCACGCTCGCCTCGCATCTAGCATTGTGATCACCGAGTTTAAGCACGATCCGACCAACTTCAAAAAGTTGACCCCTAGATGACCTTTGACCTCGTATGCTCTATTTTTTCCACGCTCGACTCGCATTCGGGCTTCCCGTCCCCGAGTTAAGCCCGATCGGACAAACTTAAAAAATTCGACCCTTAGATGACCTTTGACCCCGGACGACCCACGAAAATCAAAGCCATTTTATTTTTGCCACGCTCGCCTCGCATCTAGCATTGTGATCACCGAGTTTAAGCACGATCCGACCAACTTCAAAAAGTTGACCCCTAGATGACCTTTGACCTCGTATGCTCTATTTTTTCCACGCTCGACTCGTATTCGGGCTTCCCGTCACCGAGTTTAAGCCCGATCGGACAAACTTTGAAAATTCGACCCCTAGACGACCTTTGACCCCGGAAGACCCGACAAACGCTAACCCGTTTTATTTTTGCCACGCTCGCCTCGCATCGAGCATTGTGATCACCGAGTTTAAGCACGATCCGACCAACTTCAAAAAGTTGACCCCTAGATGACCTTTGACCTCGTATGCTCTATTTTTTCCATGCTCGACTCGCATTCGGGCTTCCCGTCCCCGAGTTTAAGCCTGATCGGACAAACTTTTAAAATTCGACCCTTAGATGACCTTTGACCCCGGACGACCCAAGAAAAGCAAAGCCGTTTTATTTTTTCCACGCTTGACTCATATTCGGGCTTCCCGTCACCGAGTTTAAGCCCGATCGGACAAACTTTGAAAATTCGACCCCTAGACGACCTTTGACCCCGGAAGACCCGACAAACACTAACCCGTTTTATTTTTGCCACGCTCGCCTCACATCGAGCATTGTGATCACCGAGTTTAAGCACGATCCGACCAACTTCAAAAAGTTGACCCCTAGATGACCTTTGACCCCGGACGACCCAAGAAAAGCAAAGCCGTTTTATTTTTTCTACGCTCGACTCGTATTCGGGCTTCCCGTCACCGAGTTTAAGCCCGATCGGACAAACTTTGAAAATTCGACCCCTAGACGACCTTTGACCCCGGAAGACCCGACAAACGCCAACCCGTTTTATTTTTGCCACGCTCGCCTCGCATCGAGCATTGTGATCACCGAGTTTAAGCACGATCCGACCAACTTCAAAAAGTTGACCCCTAGATGACCTTTGACCTCGTACGCTCTAGCGAATGCGAACTTGCTCTTTCGGGGACCGAGCTGCACCCACCCACCGAGTTTGAACGCCACCCGACCCCGGGAAGGCGACGAAAAAGCGCGCACAGACAGACAAACAAACACCCCAACAGACATACATACATACATACAACATACGGTGAATTATAGTAAGATGTATGTATGTATGTATGTATCCATAAAAAAGGCTCTCTCAGTTTGCAACAAAACGCCGTGAACTTTGCACTGATAAAAGATTCTTATAATGTGAGTGTTATAAACTATAAATGGCTGAAAACCGTACAGAATTGACCGAGATATGAGCAAAATGATGGCAATTTAGGGCCTTTTCAGCCCGGCTTTTTAGACTACTAGCGGGACGCCCGTTCTTCGAACGGGCTCCCGCTAGTAAGTAGCGCCTATCAGACAGAACCCCGGTGAAATAACACATAAGTAGCTATACGAAAATTTGTCTCGAAATTGGTAAGAATACATATAATGCATAGGCCTATTTCCTTACCTGAAATTGCCGCCCCCGCACCGTGGTTATCTCAACACCCAAGGCCTAAACCTTAACCATCTCCCCAAGCTGTATCCCCTGGTTTATACTTTTAACCACACTATTTCCTTCCACTTCGTGACTCTCCCTGTTAGTGTTACGCACTATAGTATCACATTTCTTCATTAACTCCCTACCTCCCAAACCTCATTACTTCGTGGCCTCCCCTCGCCCGCCCGCCCGTACTGTGCGATCTAAACCTTCAAGGCCTAAATTAACCAACTCCCGTAGCGTTCTTCAGTAACCCCTTGCATCCCAAACCTCATTACTTCATGGCCTCCCCTCGCCCCCGCCCCCCCCCCCCCCCCTCGCCCCTTCCCCCTTCCCGGGACCTTCCCCTGCCGTCTCTTGCCCGCCGTCCCCGCTCCGCCCCTACCGCCCGCCCGTGTGCTTATAAACATTCAAGGCCTAAATTAACTAACTCCCGTAGCGCAGCGTATTTCTCCAATATTTCCCGCTCGCCGCGTGTAGGCGTGCGTGGGTGTAGTGCGTGTGAGCGTTTATTTTGCACGGCGCACAACGCCGCGTTATGTGTTAGGCGCCGAATGCATGGTTGCAATACGCATGAAGATAAACAAAAAAAACACGGCCCGTATCCATGGATTTTGATTGTTTTTTACTCATATCTCGGTCAATTCTGTACGGTTTTCAGCCATTTATAGCTTATAACACTCACATTATAATCATCTTTTATCAGTGCAACATTCACGGCGTTTAGTTACAAACTGAGAGAGCCTTTTATGGATACATACATACTCACACCATACGGTGAATTATAGTAAGACTAGCGGAACGCCCGTCCTTCGGACGGGCTCTCCCGCTAGGGAGTAGGGCCTACCAGATAGAACACCTACAAATGAAACAACACATAGGCCTAAGTGTTGGAAAATTTATAACGAAACACACAGGAATAGAACCCCCGCCCGCCCACGCCCCGTGGCATATTTCAACTCCACGGCCTAAACCCGAACCATCTCCCGTAGCCCACCAGTCACTACCCGGCGCCCTGCCCCGCCCCGCCCGCTCCCGCCCGCTGCATATCCGTTACGCAATTTAGCATCACATTTCTTCATTAACCCCCTGCCTCCCAAACCACATTATACCCCCCACCCCCCATTCGTCACCGCCCCCGCCCCGCCCGTGGCATATCTCAACCCAAGGCCTAAAGTTCCCGTCCCGCGGCTTATATATCTCAACGCCAAGGCCTAACCTTAACCATCTCCCGTAGCGCGGCGTATTTGTACAATATTGTCCGCCAGCGTGTCGCATACAGTATCAAATCACACATCCGACACCATGTTACGTAATTTAGATTCACCATATCATGTTTTGTTTTATCAGAAACCACATTATTATACCTTATGACCCGCTGCCGCCCCCCCCCCCCCCCCCCCCCCGCCCGCCCTGCCGTCCCCGCGCCTCCGCCCGCCCCGTGGCTTATCTCAACCCCAATGCCTAAACCATAACCAACCCCGTGGCGCAGCGTATTTCTACAATATTTACCCGCCCGCGTGTGTAGGGGTGCGTTGGTGTAGTGCGTGTGCGCGTTTATTTTGCATGGCGCAATGCGACGCGTTATGTGCTACGCGCCGACTGCATGGTTACAGTGTACGCAGAGAAAAACAAACATGAAATAGTCTCAAAAGCCGGGCTGAAAAGGCCCTAAATTGCCATAATTTTGCTCATATCTCTGTCAATTCTGTACGGTTTTCGGCCATTTATAGCTTATAACCCGTGTCCGGTCATTATTTAGTATCAGTGAAATATTCACGGCTTTAAAATGCAAAATGAGAAAGCCTTTTCAGGATACACACATACACACATACACACATACATACATACAACATACGGTGAATTATAGTAAGATTTCAAACAGGCCATGTTTTTTTTCTCTATGCGTACACTGTAACCATGCAATCGGCGCGCGTAACACTACGCGTCGCAGTGCGCCATGCAAAATAAACGCACACACGCACTACTACACCCACGCACCCCTACACACGCGGGCGGGCAAATATTGGAGAATACGCTGCGCCACGGGAGTTGGTCACGGTTTAGGCCTTGAGATAAGCCACGGGGCGGGGCGGAGACTGGGACGGGGCGGGGACGGCAGAGTGGGCGGGAACTGCGGCGACGGTCAAGGGAGGGGCGGGACGCCTGGGGCGGCGGGTGGGAGCGAGGGGGTCTAATGAAGAAATGTGGTTTGGGAGGCAGGGGGTAAATGAAGAAATGCGATACTAAATTGCGTAACACTAACAGGGAGGGTCACGAGGTGGAGGGTTGAGAAGCAAGCACGAGGCGGGTGGGGGCGGGGTAATGAAGTAATGTGGTTTTGGTGGCAGGGGGTTCATGAAGAAATGTGACACTAAATTCACGAGGGTCACGAGGTGGAATGAAATAGTAGCGTTCCTTAAAAGTATAAACCATAGGATATAGCTAGTGGGGTAGTGACGGGAAGCATTCAATTTCAGTTAAGGAAATAGGCCTATACATTATATTTTAACTCATAAATGAATTCTTGCCAAATAATCGTATAGGAACTTTATGTGTTAGCTCATTTTGTCGGTGTTCTATCTGGTAGGCGCTACTTACTAGCGGGAGGCCGTTCGAAAAACGGGTGTCCCGCTAGTCATACTATAATTTGTCTTATGTTGTATGTATGTATGTATGTATCCATAAAAGGCTCCCCCATTTTACGTCTATACGCCGTGAACGTTGCACTGATAATAGATGATTATAATAACGATTTGCTTAGCCCAGTCTAAAACAAATCGAGTTTACCACCTGCAGTTGCCAGTTTTATCGCTCACATCGCGCCCATTTCTCTCTGGCCATTCCATTTATTTGGCTGTTCCCCTTTTCTGTCGCGCCATCACGTTGCGTCATTGGCGGATGATATGTTCATTTTATTTTTCGCGGTGTTTATTTTCCAGCCAATCAGCTCACAGTGGCCGCTGTCTATTCCTTGGTCATTGCACCCCTGTTAATTCTTGACGGGCTGATTGATCCCCTTTTTTCATCATATGTCTCCAAGCTTCCATCTTGGAAGGTCATCGTTTCTTCCAGTGAAGACTGATTAATTTAAATTTGATAATGCATAGTGATTGATATATTGATAATTGTTAGGCTTTCCAGGCAATGCCGGAGGGTCATGTTTGTGAATGCGGTAGGCTATGTCGCTGCTAGTTAAAGATTCGTAAATCACATGTATTTTCATCAAAGTGAAATATTTATGTGTGGTACCATCCACCATTGTCCATTGACATCTCGTATGGAATAAATGACCTTTCATGGTTTGGAGTCATCCGCTATTTTTGGTGCCCCGTTTTTCCTCTTCTTTGTATCATGCAAGTGTTTGGGGGTAATGTGAGTGTTATAAACTATAAATGGCTGAAAACCGTACAGAATTGACCGAGATATGAGCAAAAGAGTTAAATCCAGGGCCTTTTCAAAATGTTTCTACGGGCCATGTGTGTTTACTTTTTTGTGCGTACTGCAACCATGCAGTCGGCGCGTAACACATAACGCGTCGTAGTACGCCATGCAAAATAAACGCTCACACGCACTACGCCCACGCACCCCTACACACGCGGGCGGGCAAACATTGGAGAAATACGCTGCGCTATACGGGAGTTGGTTAATTTAGGCCTTGAAGGTTTATAAGCACGGGGCGGGCGGGAACGGCCGCGGCGGTAGGGGCAGAGCCGGCGGGCAAGGGGCGGCAGGGGGAGGGCGGGCGGGGCGAGGGAGGCCATGAAGTAATGAGGTTTGGGAGGCAGGGGGTTTAATGAAGAACGCTACGGGAGTTGGTTCATTTAGGCCTTAAGTTTAGATTAGCACGGGGCGGGCGGGGGCGAGGGGAGGCCATGAAGTTATGAGGTGTGGGAGGCAGGGGGTTAATGAAGAAATGTGATACCAATTGCGTAACACTAACATGGAGGGTCACGATTTGGAAGGAAATAGTGTGGTTAAAAGTATAAAACAGGGGACAGCTTGGGGTGATGGTTCTATTCCTATTCCTATGTGTTTCGTTATAAATTTCCCAACACTTACGTGTTGTTTCATTTTGTAGGTGTTCTATCTGGTAGGCCCTACTCCCTAGCGGGAGAGCCCGTCCGAAGGACGGGCGTCCCGCTATCATACTATAATTTGTCTTATGGTGTATGTATGTATGTATCCATAAAAGGCTCTCTCAGTTTGTAACTAAACGCCGTGAACTTTGCACTGATAAAAGATGATTATAATGTGAGTGTTATAAGCTATAAATGGCTGAAAACCGTACAGAATTGACCGAGATATGAGTAAAAAACCATGAAAATCCATGGATACGGGCCGTGTTTGTTTTGTTTATCTTCATGCGTATTGCAACTATGCATTCGGCGCCTAACACATAACGCGTCGTTGTGCGCCGTGCAAAATAAACGCTCACACGCACTACACCCACGCACGCCTACACACGCGATCGAGCGGGCAAATATTGGAGAAATACGCTGCGCTACGGGAGTTAGTTAATTTAGGCCTTGAATGTTTATAAGCACAGGGCGGGCGGTAGGGGCGGGGACGGCGGCAAGAGACGACAGGGAAGGCCCCGGGAGGGGGAGGGGGGGGCGTGGGCGAGGGGAGGCCATGAAGTAATGAGGTTTGGGAGGCAAGGGGTTACTCAAGAACGCTACGGGAGTTGGTTAATTTAGGCCTTGAAGGTTAGATCGCACCGTATGAAGAAATGTGATACTAAAGTGCGTAACACTAACAGGGAGAGTCACGAAGTGGAAGGAAATAGTGTGGTTAAAAGTAAAAACCAGGGGATACAGCTTGGGTAGATGGTTAAGGTTTAGGCCTTGGGTGTTGAGATAACCACGGTGCGGGCGCGGCAATTTCAGGTAAGGAAATAGGCCTATGCATTATATGTATATTCTTACCAATTTCGAGACAAATTTTCGTATAGCTACTTATGTGTTATTTCACCGGGGTTCTGTCTGATAGGCGCTACTTACTAGCGGGAGCCCGTTCGAAGAACGGGCGTCCCGCTAGTCTTACTATAATTCGCCGTATGTTGTATGTATGTGTGTATGTATGTATGTGTGTATCCTGAAAAGGCTTTCTCATTTTGCATTTTAAAGCCGTGAATATTTCACTGATACTAAATAAGACCGGACACGGGTTATAAGCTATAAATGGCCGAAAACCGTACAGAATTGACCGAGATATGAGCAAAATGATGTCCAATTTATGCCTTTTCAGCCCGGCTTTTGAGACTAATTTCTACGGGCCATGTTTGTTTTTCTCTGCGTACACTGTAACCATGCAGTCGGCGCGCGTCCGCCATGCAAAATAAACGCGCACACGCACTACACCCACGCACCCCTACAAACGCGGGCGGGTAAATATTGTAGAAATACGCTGCACCACACGGGATTGGTTATGGTTTAGGCATTGGGGGTTGAGATAAGCCACGGGGCGGCGGAGGCGCGGGGACGGGCGGGGACGGCAGGGCGGGCGGGGGGGGGGGGGGGGTGGGGGCGGCAGCGGGTCATAAGGTAACGAAATAATTTTCTGATAAAACAAAACATGATATGGTGAATCTAAATTACGTAACATGGTGTCAGATGTGGGAATTGATACTGTATGCGACACGCTGGCGGACAAATATTGTAGAATACGCCGCGCTAACGGGAGATGGTTAAGGTAAGGCCTTGGCGTTGAGATATATAAGCCGCGGGACGGGAACTTTAGGCCTTGGGTTGAGATATGCCACGAGCGGGGCGGGGGCGGTGACGAATGGGGGTGGGGGTGTAATGTGGTTTGGGAGGCAGGGGTTAATAAGGAAGTGTGATGCTAAATTGCGTAACGGATTGCAGCGGGCGGGAGCGGGCGGGGCAGGGCGCCGGGGAGTGACTGGTGGGCTACGGGAGATGGTTAAGGTTTAGGCCTTGGAGTTGAAATATGCCACGGGGCGTGGGCGGGCGGGGTTCTATTCCTGTGTGTTTCGTTATAAATTTTCCAACACTTAGGCCTATGTGTTGTTTCATTTGTAGGTGTTCTATCTGGTAGGCCCTACTCCCTAGCGGGAGAGCCCGTCCGAAAGACGGGCGTTCCGCTAGTCTTACTATGATTCACCGTATGTTGTATGTGTGTGTGTCTCCATAAAAGGCTCCCTCATTTTACGTCTAAACGCCGTGAACGTTGCACTGATAAAAGATGATTATAATGTGGGTGTTATAAGCTATAAATGGATGAAAACCGTACAGAATTGACCGAGATATGAGCAAAAGCAGGAAATCCAGGGCCTTATCAGCCGGCTTTTGAGACTATTTCTACGTGGCCATGTTTGTTTTTCTCTGCGTACACTGTAACCATGCAGTCGGCGCGTAGCACATAAGGCGTCGCAGTGCGCCATGGAAAATAAACGCGCACTCGCACGCACCCCTACACACGCGGGCGGGCAAATATTGGAGAAATACGCTGCGCCACACGGGGTTGGTTGCAGTGCGCCGTGCAAAATAAACGCACACACGCACTACTACACCCACGCACCCCTACACACGCGGGCGGGCAAATATTGGAGAAATACGCTTCAGTTAAGGAAATAGGCCTATACATTATATTTTAACTCATAAATGAATTCTTACCAATTTCGCGATAAATAATCGTATAGGAACTGTATGTGTTATTTAATTTGGTAGGTGTTTTATCTGGTAGGCGCTACATACTAGCGGGAGCCCGTTCGAAGAACGGGCGTCCCGCTAGTATATGTAATACACTGTATTTGCCAATTGCTATCTACCCCTGATAGCACTCGCATATATGTAATACACTGTATGTGCCTATTACTATATACCCCTGATAGCAGCATATACATAATACACTGTATTTGCCTATTGCTATCTACCCATGATAGCAGCATATACGTAATACACTGTATGTGCCTATTGCTATCTACCCCTGATATAGCAGCATATCTGTAATACACTGTGTGTGCCTATTGCTATCTACGCCTGATAGCAGCATATCTGTAATACACTGTATGTGCCTATTGCTATCTACCCCTGATATAGCAGCATATCTGTAATACACTGTATGTGCCTATTGCTATCTACCCCTGATATAGCAGCATATATGTAATACACTGTGTGTGCCTATTGCTATCTACGCCTGATAGCAGCATATACGTAATACACTGTATTTGCTTATTGCTATCTACCCCTGATATAGCAGCATATCTGTAATACACTGTATTTGCCTATTGCTATCTACCCCTGATATAGCAGCATATCTGTAATACACTGTATTTGCCTATTGCTATCTACCCCTGATAGCAGCATATATGTAATACACTGTATGTGCCTATTGCTATCTACCCCTGATAGCAGCATATACATAATACACTGTATTTGCCTATTGCTATCTACCCCTGATATAGCAGCATATATGTAATACACTGTATGTGCCTATTGCTATCTACCCCTGATATAGCAGCATATCTGTAATACACTGTATGTGCCTATTGCTATCTACCCCTGATAGCAGCATATACATAATACACTGTATTTGCCTATTGCTATCTACCCCTGATATAGCAGCATATATGTAATACACTGTATGTGCCTATTGCTATCTCCCCCTGATAGCAGCATATATGTAATACACTGTATGTGCCTATTGCTATCTACCCCTGATAGCAGCATATATGTAATACACTGTATGTGCCTATTGCTATCTACCCCTGATAGCAGCATATATGTAATACACTGTATGTGCCTATTGCTATCTACCCCTGATAGCAGCATATATCTGATTAAACTTTCAAGGACATTGGAGGGATTTCAAGGTCATCGAGGTCAATTGCTGATTACATTTTCAAGGTAATTGGAGGTCATTCAAGGTCATCGGGTAAAATAGGATCGTAGGGCATATCTTAAGGTGTTTAGTACACATAAGAACCTAATGACATTTGTTGCTAAGATTACGTATAAATGAAGTTCCATCGATGTGCAACTCATTTCTAAAATAAAAAATAGGGGTCACCTACTTCGTTTTTCCACGAGAATCATTTTAAAAACCACTTTTTTGAGCAAAATAACACAGAGGTCTATGGGAAATACGGATTTTTTTACACGTTTTGCTTCATAGCAAAAAAACTAGATTGAAATGTTATGCCGGATTTAAAAAAAAAGATAGGCAAGTATATGGCCTTTCTATTTCTTAAATAAAAAATGGGGGTCACCGACTTACTTTTTCCTTTTTTTAGTGTTTAAAAAAGTGCTGCCGTGGAATACCGCGTATGACGCAAAAGAAAAGGCGCTTCATTGCCTGCGTATTTATTTATACGCGTATTCACAAACGCCCACCCACCGCTCGCACCCACCCACTACACACACACCCCCTATTAAGGGAAGTGTCAACCCTAAATATATTAAATTTATCAAGCACTGTAACTTTTAAACTAATAATGTAATGTACATAAAAGTATACAATTTTTCAAATGAAATGAGTCGGAGAATCCATTTTTGGTATTAAATTTCCCCAAAAATAGTGATTTCTACATTTTTGCCCAAAAATCACTTTTTTGGCGCCAAAAATTTACGGACAACCTAACAAAATCAGTTTTTTATTAAAAAATTTAAAATTTCACCAAAATCATCTTTAGTCAATTATCTAGGAAGCACTTTTTTTTTTTGGCTTAATTTTTTTTAGTTTTGAAAATATTGACCAAAAAGTGCCAAAAAAATGTTTTTTATCTCAAAAATCACATTTTTGGCACTTTTTGGTCAATATTTTCAAAACTAAACTTTTTTAAGCCAAAAAAAAAAAGTGCTTCCTAGATAATTGACTTTAGATGATTTTGGTGAAATTTTGAAATTTTTAATAACAAACTGGTTTTGTTAGGTTGTCCGTAAATTTTTGGCGCCAAAAAAGTGATTTTTGGGCAAAAATGTAGAAATCACTATTTTTGGCGAAATTTAATACCAAAAATGGATTCTCCGACTCATTTCATTTGAAAAATTGTATACTTTTATGTACATTACATTATTAGTTTAAAAGTTACAGTGCTTGATAAATTTCATATATTTAGGGTTGACACTTCCCTTAATTCATGACAATGATAATAGCGTAACCTTACCGGGGGCGGTATGGTTTCTCTCTCCCAGGATCACCTTATTTTTTAGTTGTCAATCCGTCAGAGCTAATGAATACGGGGTATCCTAATAATAAGATGCAACGTTCCACGTCACGGTCATGTTTATCTGGCACCGTTTATAAGCTGCTGTGTAAAAGGGATGTGTATGATGATTGTGTTATAAGGGAGTGTTCAGAAATGTGGTGGGGAGGGGGGGGGGGCAACTTGCATTTGATCAGTGTCTTACCCTCCACCCCCTTTACAAACCGGAAACTCCCCCTCCCATTAGTGCAAGACTTTTATGCCCCCACTCGGTTCAGATTTGTATCGTAGGCGTAAATCCCGGGGTGAAGATGGGTGGGTGAATCATTGGATCCTTAAAACAAAGCCACTCGCAAATACTATTCATCAAGTGAACTTGATTGTTTATATTTAGCCCAAGATCACAACGTGGCGTATGCAGGGAGAGCATTAGCCCATGCCCCCCCCCCCCCCCACCCCCGCCCCAACCACCCCGCCCCCCACCACCCCGCCCCCACCAAAGAGTTAAAAAGAAAAGAGGACGAGGAGAAGGAGCGGGAGGAGGAGGGGGTAAGTACGGTCATAGGCGGCGCAGATGTTGTGATGGGAGCGGGTGTGGTGGTGGTGGGGGGGGGGGGGGAGGGGGGGGGGGGGCACGGAGTAAAGTGTTTGGTAAATTTTCCACACATTCAAATTCTAACTGAACATTAGAACATGATTGTTTGCTCAAATCCAAATTACTTCAAAGATTCTTTTCATTAATTATCTCTAAGGAGCCGGAGAGGCCTAGCCTACATACGTTTGATCAACTGCACAACTGTGAGATGTATCCGGGTCTGAAGTTTTAATAGTTACTTTGCTATGACCGGTGCAACCGAATTACACCAGTCTGATACTTTTTCATCAGTCACGTGATGAGAAACACGTGGTGGACGGACTCAAAGGCGGACTAGCCCCGCTCTCCCCTAGTGCACAAACTGGCGGGTGGTTAACATGCGCCTTTTGCAGTAATTCACCATTGCATGTAACATGCAATGATAAGCATATCTCGGGGCGGAGCGGATTTGAAGGACAGCTCAAACTATCGGGCTAAAAAGAGGTGAAGAAATGGAAAGAAAAGGAACGAAGGAGGAGAAAAAGGGGGAAGAAAGGGGAAAGGGGCCATGTTTTATTTTTAAAACCTGCAAATGAAATTCCAATTTATTTGGTTTTCAAAATTGGATGTATAATGAAAGGGCCCCATAGCAGGGCTCCATTATAGATAGACAAATGGAATTTCGGCGCATGATTTAATGATATAAAATAATAATAACCTTGCCTTAGTTAATAAAAATGAATGACCCTGGGATTTTCAAATGTCTCTAAATTATAAAGGTTTATGAAAGTTTATATGTAATGTCATACCATTTTGATTAGTTATATCTGTTTACTCCGCAAAGTGTGACAATATATACTTTGCAAAACAAGACTAACCCGTGGCTTTTCCATATAATTTAGTATAATTGCAGGTTCTGATAGGTCGGCAATAGGCTATATCCAACATCTGCTGAGAGGAGGGTACTGCATTATCATGTGCTGTTTGTGCAATCGTCCCGGCAATCGTCTCCTAATAGTATTGACTCTTTTATTACTTACCCACGACAGAATAGTCCGCTAAAACGGATAATTTTCAATGAGTTTTCGGCCGGTATCCTTCATTTTGAAGATTCCGCACGAATGTTTTTGGGTCAACCTCGCTAGTCATAAGGGTCGCTAGTCATAATGGTCATTGGTCATAATGGTCGCTAATCATAAGGGTCGCTAATCATAATTCAAATAAAGGTTCGTTAGTCATAAGGTTCGTTTGTCATAACGGAAAAATTGGTTCGTTAGTCATAATTGAAACAAAGGTTCGCTAATCATAATAGAAACAAAGGTTCGCTAATCATAATGCGACAAAAGTCCCACTAGTCATAATAAAAATGAAGGTCCGCTAGTCATAATTTAAAAAGGTCCGCTAGTCATAATTAAAAAAGGACCGCTAGTCATAAATATACAAATAGTACGCTAGTCATAATATTAAAAATGGTTCGCTAGTCATAATGAACAAAAGGGTTTGCTAATCATAATATGAAAAGAGGACCGCTAGTCATAATAAAAATAAAGGTCCGCTAGTCATAATTAAAAGAGGTCCGCTAGTCATAATGGGATAAAAGGTCCGCTAGTCATAATGGGGAAAAATGTTCGCTAGTCATAATGGAATAAAGGGTCCGCTAGTCATAATAGATTACTACACTTGTTAAAATCTATGGTTAAAAATGTGTTTAAAACTTCAAACAACCATAGTTGTTTAGGTCACCCGTTAAACAAATATTTAAAAACTCTGTTTAAACATTTGAACAGACTTGTTTAAATATTCAAACAGTTGTTCTTTTTGTTGTATTGTCTAGCACGGAATATAATTAATTAATCCTGTTATTAGGCTATAAAGTCGTAATCGCTGATCCTAATTTAAAATAAATCTCGCCTTGTGGTTGTGTGGAGCGATAGTCAAGGGATTATGTGTGATTACGGGTGTAAATATCGCCTCTTATATATTATAGTCCACAGTGTTTGTTTTTCGGGTGCTCACTGTTTTATTGTTAAATGACCATTGAAGTGGCATGAGACAAACTGACAATACTGGTTCGGTTTTCGAAAAATCAATAAACTAACTTCTTGTTTGAAAGTAATCCCTTTAAAAAGGGATTCGTCAGCACAACTAAGCAAACATGGTCATTTCTGTAATATTGAATTGAACTGTTAATGAGAAGCAAGAAACGTGAGAAGGTAAGTACTGGTTATGGAGGTATTTAACACAATACTTTATGCCACCAATATGTTTGAAAACACAAGTAAATAAATCAAGAAGCGACATATCGTTGTTATTACTGATGTTTATTAACCCTATAACTCTACCCCCACTTTTTTCAGAATTTTTTCTTCAACGCGGAAAATCGACCAAAATATCCCCCCGATCCCCCCGGAATTTGATCCAGGGACCTCTCGCACCAGAGCCGAGGGATTCCACACTTCACCACGGCTGTCAAGCACAGTCTGGGCAGTGTATTGCCCAGACTGTATGGAGTGGGTTCATTTTTTCATCAAAAACACTTCCACGCCGGGTGGTACCAACGTACCCAGTCGTGGTATTTTGGGGTATATGGTAGTGTTAGGGTTATACAGGGTGTCCCAAAAGTCTATGCACGTTTTTGAAGAGTCATATCTCATAAAATATAAATCATATGGTATAAACTTAACCATATTTTGATAGACGAGATTTGGGAAATTAGTTTGATACCAAACACAACCATATTGGTGAACCCACAACATTATATAAAACTGGTTGAAAGTTTGTGGCCGTGTGTCTTTAAGACCTTACGCTTCTAAAAATAGAACCATTGAATTAGAAACATCAAGTTGAAAATCGGGTCATCTATATACCTTTAACGGTATGAAAGCAACGTTGCGCATTAGTCACAGTTCACTGATTACCTTGCAACATTAGTGTTATATATACCAAACTCGATCAATCACAACATAAAATAGTAGACAAAATTGCACAGCAAAAGTATTCATTCAAGGTGGTTTACAGCATAGATAAGCGAATACAAATTGTATGGTTCTACGCTAAAACAAATTCAGTTCAAATTACTCAACAAAAGTTCAGAAAATATTTCAAGAATATCCATTCTGAAGTTGGTGGATACATTTTTGAACACAGGAACTGTGCATGATTTGTCTCGATGTGATAGAAAAAGACTAAAACAAGCAGCATTCAAATAATCCGGTAAGTTTAAATGTTAACATGTTTGACAGCTGTAGGCCTATGATGTGTGTGTTCACTTTTCTGTTACGTTATTCAATTATTTAGGTCTGTGTTTTGGCTTGCATTAGCACACGTCCCTAACTCTACCACCCCCCCCACCCCCACCCCCCCCACCCCCACCCCACCCCCCCATTCAATTATTTAGGTCTGTGTTTTGGCTTGCATTAGCACACGTCCCTAACTCTACCACCCCCCCACCCCACCCCCCCACCCCCACCCCCCACCCCCACCCCCACCCCCACCCCCCACCCCCACCCCCACCCCCACCCCCACCCCACCCCCACTTTTTCAGAATTTTTTCTTCAACGCGGAAAATCGACCAAAATATCCCCCCGATCCCCCCGGGATTTGATCCAGGGACCTCTCGCACCAGAGCCGAGGGATTCCACACTTCACCAGGGCTGTCAAGCACAGTCTGGGCAGTGTATTGCCCAGACTGTATGGAGTGGGTCCATTTTTTCATCAAAAAACTTCCACGCCGGGTGGTACCAACGTGCCCAGTCGTGGTATTTTGGGGTATATGGTAGTGTTAGGGTTAAATTTTATTGTTATAAGTTTATTATTAAATAAATGGAATGTGCTCGCAGACGTGTGTTAAAGAACGCACCTGTGAACACCGGACCTGTTCTAGAATACATGGTGTTCCCAAACTGATACCAAAAAGGGTGTTAAAAAGGTGTTCCTTGTTTATAAACACCGTGTTCAAAATAGAATATGATACATTTTCAGCTGACTAAATCCTGTAAAGATATTATATTGTTTAAAATATGTGTAAATATTTCTAATATACAAACCTTGAACACCTTTTGGTGTTAATAACCAGAACACCTTTTTGGGCATTCTCAAAAAATTGAATTGAAAACAAATTTGAACTAGAGCGGTTCTCGGGTTTCGCGGTTTTCGAGTTTCGCGGTTGATGGGGTTTAGCAGTGTCAGATGTAGTGGTTATCAATAGGGCAGTTATTGACATTGTATTGGTTTTAACATGATATGTTAGGATCTGACCAGAACCATGGAGGACGGGCGGAGAGTGATGGTATGAAAATGAAATGATTATGAAGTGGTTTGGATTTATTGTGTGGGAGATAATATTTGAAACCCGTTTATTTGTTCTAAAGGGTTTGCTTTGTATTTGATTCAACCATAAGAATGAATTGCTGACAGAGCTGCTGTTGGTGTTTGATGTGGCCTGGAGATTGTATTTAGGTGTGAAGGTAAAAAGTTTGATTTTATTAATGTACTTTCCGGTTGCAACCTTCGCCCTAAGGGGACCTAGGACTTAGCGGTGATCATGCGGGTAAGAAAATGTTGCCTTTCTACGCAGGGACAAGATTCAGTACTCATTAGTGGTATATCATTACGTTTTGTCACCAATACAATTGTAGCAGGGAGGTGTAGGTAATATAACATCTCTCTGATTGTAGCATGTAATTTATATAGACATGCTTGTCTATTAATTAGCAAGAGTTGAAATGCAAATTCCATTTAAATGGAATGGGGCTGGTGAAAGTTTGAGTGAAGTGCACATTTAAACACACTTGTACACAAAATGCACAATATACAAAGAAGAATAGGCAGTAGAAACAGTAATGTAATAATCTTTACATAAACAGTTTATTAAGATGAACATGGGTCCATCCACGAAGTTGCGTACACAAGGTGTGACATGATAGTCAAATTTAGTTGCCTGATTGAATTCCAAAACATCATTTTGAACTAACAATCCTCACAATTACGAGGGCCGACTTGGCTATCTTATTCGTTATGCCATCACCGGCGAGAGATGAACGAAACTGATTAGAGCATGCGCATTGTGTTCTTTCAACATCGATCAGCTGATCGCCCGGCGGCATATGATATTATTGTTTACATCGTAAAACAAGGCCATATACACACCTGCGCTTTTGAACGGAATAGCCGCGATCGATTAAAATTAATAATTTTGTAAATTCGTCTTTGTATACCGACAGTCCAGGCAAACGCTAATTGAAAACTTGGCTTAAAATTTCCTTAAACTGCATAAAGAGGCAATTAAAAGCTTTGCGGTAAAATGGGTTTTGCTTTCAATTGACAGCGAATACGTATAATTCGGCAGTCTCGCGATGCATTGAATGACTGAGATTAGTTTTCGTAGTCGATTGAAAACAGATATTTTGCCCGTAATTTGATCAGCATGGATATTAA
The DNA here is from genome assembly GCA_035610835.1 of Ophiura sarsii. Lineage (NCBI taxonomy): Eukaryota > Metazoa > Echinodermata > Ophiuroidea > Amphilepidida > Ophiuridae > Ophiura > Ophiura sarsii. Next base: position 414,264 of record JAYJML010000024.1, read on the forward strand.
CATAATGTAATCTTAACTCTAGTGTGATTATTTTTGTCAAAGATTCGATCATTCATCTTTATTTACTTGTTTTGTTACTGCCATTCACTTGCACTTTAGTTTGCAAAATTGATTGCAGCTTGACTTTTTTGTAACATTGATCTCATACGTACCCAAACAAAATTGAATTATTTAACCAAATAAAGGTATTTGGGCTAATTTTTCAAATTTTGATATTTTAGAATTAATTTTTTTTTTTTAATTCTATGCGAATGACTTTTTTGTCGCCAAATTGATTGCGGCTTGACTTTTTTGTATCATGGATCTCATACGTATCCAAAAAAAAAAAAAATCATATAATGATATTTGGGTCCATTTTCCAAATTTCGGCATTTGGCGGTCAGGCAAATTAAAAAAAATCCTTATGATTTCTATACGAATATAATTGTTGTCAAATTGATCTCATAGGTAACTAAAAAGGTGATAAAACAACAAAAAGCAACTACTGCACTGGCATTTTTTAACTGTAGTGTAAACTAAAGTGCAAGTGAATGGCAGTAACAAAACATTCTTTTTTTTAATTCTATGCGAATGACTTTTTTGTCGTCAAATTGATTGCAGCTTGACTTTTTTGTAACATTGATCTCATACGTACCCAAACAAAATTGAATTATTTAACCAAATAAAGGTATTTGGGCTAATTTTTCAAATTTTGATATTTTAGAATTAATTTTTTTTTTTTAATTCTATGCGAATGACTTTTTTGTCGCCAAATTGATTGCGGCTTGACTTTTTTGTATCATGGATCTCATACGTATCCAAAAAAAAAAAAAAATCATATAATGATATTTGGGTCCATTTTCCAAATTTCGGCATTTGGCGGTCAGGCAAATTAAAAAAAATCCTTATGATTTCTATACGAATATAATTGTTGTCAAATTGATCTCATAGGTAACTAAAAAGGTGATAAAACAACAAAAAGCAACTACTGCACTGGCATTTTTTAACTGTAGTGTAAACTAAAGTGCAAGTGAATGGCAGTAACAAAACATTCTTTTTTTTAATTCTATGCGAATGACTTTTTTGTCGTCAAATTGATTGCAGCTTGACTTTTTTGTAACATTGATCTCATACGTACCCAAACAAAATTGAATTATTTAACCAAATAAAGGTATTTGGGCTAATTTTTCAAATTTTGATATTTTAGAATTAATTTTTTTTTTTTAATTCTATGCGAATGACTTTTTTGTCGCCAAATTGATTGCGGCTTGACTTTTTTGTATCATGGATCTCATACGTATCCAAAAAAAAAAAAAAATCATATAATGATATTTGGGTCCATTTTCCAAATTTCGGCATTTGGCGGTCAGGCAAATTAAAAAAAATCCTTATGATTTCTATACGAATATAATTGTTGTCAAATTGATCTCATAGGTAACTAAAAAGGTGATAAAACAACAAAAAGCAACTACTGCACTGGCATTTTTTAACTGTAGTGTAAACTAAAGTGCAAGTGAATGGCAGTAACAAAACATTCTTTTTTTTAATTCTATGCGAATGACTTTTTTGTCGTCAAATTGATTGCAGCTTGACTTTTTTGTAACATTGATCTCATACGTACCCAAACAAAATTGAATTATTTAACCAAATAAAGGTATTTGGGCTAATTTTTCAAATTTTGATATTTTAGAATTAATTTTTTTTTTTTAATTCTATGCGAATGACTTTTTTGTCGCCAAATTGATTGCGGCTTGACTTTTTTGTATCATGGATCTCATACGTATCCAAAAAAAAAAAAAAATCATATAATGATATTTGGGTCCATTTTCCAAATTTCGGCATTTGGCGGTCAGGCAAATTAAAAAAAATCCTTATGATTTCTATACGAATATAATTGTTGTCAAATTGATCTCATAGGTAACTAAAAAGGTGATAAAACAACAAAAAGCAACTACTGCACTGGCATTTTTTAACTGTAGTGTAAACTAAAGTGCAAGTGAATGGCAGTAACAAAACATTCTTTTTTTTAATTCTATGCGAATGACTTTTTTGTCGTCAAATTGATTGCAGCTTGACTTTTTTGTAACATTGATCTCATACGTACCCAAACAAAATTGAATTATTTAACCAAATAAAGGTATTTGGGCTAATTTTTCAAATTTTGATATTTTAGAATTAATTTTTTTTTTTTAATTCTATGCGAATGACTTTTTTGTCGCCAAATTGATTGCGGCTTGACTACAGACAAAAAAGTCATTCGCATAGAATTAAAAAAAAGAATGTTTTGTTACTGCCATTCACTTGCACTTTAGTTTACACTACAGTTAAAAAATGCCAGTGCAGTAGTTGCTTTTTGTTGTTTTATCACCTTTTTAGTTACCTATGAGATCAATTTGACAACAATTATATTCGTATAGAAATCATAAGGATTTTTTTTAATTTGCCTGACCGCCAAATGCCGAAATTTGGAAAATGGACCCAAATATCATTATATGATTTTTTTTTTTTTTTGGATACGTATGAGATCCATGATACAAAAAAGTCAAGCCGCAATCAATTTGGCGACAAAAAAGTCATTCGCATAGAATTAAAAAAAAAAAATTAATTCTAAAATATCAAAATTTGAAAAATTAGCCCAAATACCTTTATTTGGTTAAATAATTCAATTTTGTTTGGGTACGTATGAGATCAATGTTACAAAAAAGTCAAGCTGCAATCAATTTGACGACAAAAAAGTCATTCGCATAGAATTAAAAAAAAAAAATTAATTCTAAAATATCAAAATTTGAAAAATTAGCCCAAATACCTTTATTTGGTTAAATAATTCAATTTTGTTTGGGTACGTATGAGATCAATGTTACAAAAAAGTCAAGCTGCAATCAATTTGACGACAAAAAAAGTCATTTGCATAGAAATCATAACATTTTTTTAAATTCTAGGCTTGACCGACAAATATCAAAATTTGAAAAATTAGCCCAAATACCATTATTTGGTTAAGTAATTCAATGTTTGTGGGTACATATGAGATCGATGATACAAAAAACTCAAGCGGCAATCAATTTAGCGACAAAAAAGTCATTCGCATAGAAATCATAACAATTTTTTTTTTAATTCTAGACTTGACCGACAAATATCAAAATTTGACAAATGAGCCCAAATACCATTATTTGGTTAAATAATTCAATTTTGTTTGGGTACGTATGAGATCGATGATACAAAAAAAGTCAAGTCGCAATCAATTTGACGACAAAAAAAGTTGTTCGCATAGAAATCATAACATTTTTTTTAAATTCTAGGCTTGACCGACAAATATCAAAATTTGAAAAATTAGCCCAAATACCATTATTTAGTGAATTCAATTTTTGTGGGTACATATGAGATCGATGATACAAAAAACTCAAACCGCAATCAATTTGGCGACAAAAAAGTCATTCGCATAGAAATCATAACGATTTTTTAAAAAAAATTCTAGGCTTGACCAACAAATATCAAAATTTGAAAAATTAGCCCAAATACCATTATTTGGTTAAATAATTCAATGTTGTTTGGGTACGTATGAGATCGATGATACAAAAAAGTCAAGTCGCAATCAATTTGATGACAAAAAAAGTTGTTCGCATAGAAATCATAACAATATTTTTGTAAATTCCAAGCTTGACCGACAAATATCAAAATTTGAAAAAATAGCGAGATCGATGATACAAAAAACTCAAGCCGCAATCAATTTGGCGACATAAAAGTAATTTGCATAGAATTTATTTTTTTTAAATTCTAGACTTGACTGACAAATATCAAAATTTGAAAAATTAGCCCAAATACCATTATTTGGTTAAATAATTCAATTTTACTTTTGGTACGTATGAGATCGATGATGCAAAAAAGTCAAGCCACAATCAATTTGGCGACAAAAAAGTCATTCGCATAGAAATCATAATTATTATTTTTTAAATTCTAGGCTTGACTGACAAATATCAAAATTTGACAAATTAGCCCAAATACCATTATTTGGTTATTAGAGTAATTCAATTTTTTGGGGTACGCATGAGATCGATGATACAAAAATGTCAAGTCGCAATCAATTTGACGATAAAAAAGTTGTTCGCATAGAAATCATAACATTTTTTTTTTTAAATTCCAGGCTTGACCGACAAATATCAAAATTTGACAAATTAGCCCAAATACCATTATTTGGTTAAATAATTCAAATTTATTTTTGGTACATATGAGATCGATGATGCAAAAAAGTCAAGCCGCAATCAATTTGACACACACAAAAAGTTGTTTGCATAGAAATCATAACAATTTTTTTAAATTCTAGGCTTGACCGACAAATATCAAAATTTGACAAATTAGCCCAAATACCATTATTTAGCTAAGTAATTCAATTTTTGTGGGTACATATGAGATCGATGATACAAAAAACTCAAGCCGCAATCAATTTGGCGACATAAAAGTAATTTGCATAGAATTTTTTTTTTTTAAATTCTAGACTTGACTGACAAATATCAAAATTTTAAAAATTAGCCCAAATACCATTATTTGGTTAAATAATTCAATTTTGTTTGGGTACGTATGAGATCGATGATACAAAAAAGTCAAGTCGCAATCAATTTGACGACAAAAAAAGTTGTTCGCATAGAAATCATAACAATATTTTTTTTAAATTCCAAGCTTGACCGACAAATATCAAAATTTGAAAAAAATAGACCAAATACCATTATTTGGTTAAATAATTCAATTTTATTTTTGGTACGTATGAGATCGATGATGCAAAAGTCAAGCCGCAATCAATTTGGCGACAAAAAAGTCATTCACATAGAAATCATAATTTATTTATTTTTATATTCTAGGCTTGATTGACTGACAAATATCAAAATTTGAAAAATTAGCCCAAATACCATTATTTGGTTATTAAAGTAATTCAATTATTTGGGGTACGCATGAGATCGATGATGCAAAAAAGTCAAGCCGCAATGAATTTGGCGACAAAAAAAGTCATTCGCATAGAAATCTTTTTTTTTTTTTAATTCTAGGCTTGAGTGACAAATATCAAAATTTGAAAAATTCGCCCAAATACCATTATTTGGTTAAATAATTCAATTTTGTTTGGGTACGTATGAGATCGATGATACAAAAAAGTCAAGTCGCAATCAATTTGACACCAAAAAAAAGTTGTAGAAATCATAACAATTTTTTTTTAAATTCCAGGCTTGACCGACAAATATCAAAATTTGATAAATTAGCCCAAATACCATTATTTGGTTAAATAATTCAATTTTATTTTTGCTACGTATGAGATCGATGATGCAAAAAAGTCAAGCCGCAATCAATTTGGCGACAAAAAAGTCATTCGCATAGAATTAAAAAAAAAAAATTAATTCTAAAATATCAAAATTTGAAAAATTAGCCCAAATACCTTTATTTGGTTAAATAATTCAATTTTGTTTGGGTACGTATGAGATCAATGTTACAAAAAAGTCAAGCTGCAATCAATTTGACGACAAAAAAGTCATTCGCATAGAATTAAAAAAAAGAATGTTTTGTTACTGCCATTCACTTGCACTTTAGTTTACACTACAGTTAAAAAATGCCAGTGCAGTAGTTGCTTTTTGTTGTTTTATCACCTTTTTAGTTACCTATGAGATCAATTTGACAACAATTATATTCGTATAGAAATCATAAGGATTTTTTTTAATTTGCCTGACCGCCAAATGCCGAAATTTGGAAAATGGACCCAAATATCATTATATGATTTTTTTTTTTTTTTGGATACGTATGAGATCCATGATACAAAAAAGTCAAGCCGCAATCAATTTGGCGACAAAAAAGTCATTCGCATAGAATTAAAAAAAAAAAATTAATTCTAAAATATCAAAATTTGAAAAATTAGCCCAAATACCTTTATTTGGTTAAATAATTCAATTTTGTTTGGGTACGTATGAGATCAATGTTACAAAAAAGTCAAGCTGCAATCAATTTGACGACAAAAAAGTCATTCGCATAGAATTAAAAAAAAGAATGTTTTGTTACTGCCATTCACTTGCACTTTAGTTTACACTACAGTTAAAAAATGCCAGTGCAGTAGTTGCTTTTTGTTGTTTTATCACCTTTTTAGTTACCTATGAGATCAATTTGACAACAATTATATTCGTATAGAAATCATAAGGATTTTTTTTAATTTGCCTGACCGCCAAATGCCGAAATTTGGAAAATGGACCCAAATATCATTATATGATTTTTTTTTTTTTTTTGGATACGTATGAGATCCATGATACAAAAAAGTCAAGCCGCAATCAATTTGGCGACAAAAAAGTCATTCGCATAGAATTAAAAAAAAAAAATTAATTCTAAAATATCAAAATTTGAAAAATTAGCCCAAATACCTTTATTTGGTTAAATAATTCAATTTTGTTTGGGTACGTATGAGATCAATGTTACAAAAAAGTCAAGCTGCAATCAATTTGACGACAAAAAAGTCATTCGCATAGAATTAAAAAAAAAAAATTAATTCTAAAATATCAAAATTTGAAAAATTAGCCCAAATACCTTTATTTGGTTAAATAATTCAATTTTGTTTGGGTACGTATGAGATCAATGTTACAAAAAAGTCAAGCTGCAATCAATTTGACGACAAAAAAAGTCATTTGCATAGAAATCATAACATTTTTTTTAATTCTAGGCTTGACCGACAAATATCAAAATTTGAAAAATTAGCCCAAATACCATTATTTGGTTAAGTAATTCAATGTTTGTGGGTACATATGAGATCGATGATACAAAAAACTCAAGCGGCAATCAATTTAGCGACAAAAAAGTCATTCGCATAGAAATCATAACAATTTTTTTTTTAATTCTAGACTTGACCGACAAATATCAAAATTTGACAAATGAGCCCAAATACCATTATTTGGTTAAATAATTCAATTTTGTTTGGGTACGTATGAGATCGATGATACAAAAAAAGTCAAGTCGCAATCAATTTGACGACAAAAAAAGTTGTTCGCATAGAAATCATAACATTTTTTTTAAATTCTAGGCTTGACCGACAAATATCAAAATTTGAAAAATTAGCCCAAATACCATTATTTAGTGAATTCAATTTTTGTGGGTACATATGAGATCGATGATACAAAAAACTCAAACCGCAATCAATTTGGCGACAAAAAAGTCATTCGCATAGAAATCATAACGATTTTTTAAAAAAAATTCTAGGCTTGACCAACAAATATCAAAATTTGAAAAATTAGCCCAAATACCATTATTTGGTTAAATAATTCAATGTTGTTTGGGTACGTATGAGATCGATGATACAAAAAAGTCAAGTCGCAATCAATTTGATGACAAAAAAAGTTGTTCGCATAGAAATCATAACAATATTTTTGTAAATTCCAAGCTTGACCGACAAATATCAAAATTTGAAAAAATAGCGAGATCGATGATACAAAAAACTCAAGCCGCAATCAATTTGGCGACATAAAAGTAATTTGCATAGAATTTATTTTTTTTAAATTCTAGACTTGACTGACAAATATCAAAATTTGAAAAATTAGCCCAAATACCATTATTTGGTTAAATAATTCAATTTTACTTTTGGTACGTATGAGATCGATGATGCAAAAAAGTCAAGCCACAATCAATTTGGCGACAAAAAAGTCATTCGCATAGAAATCATAATTATTATTTTTTAAATTCTAGGCTTGACTGACAAATATCAAAATTTGACAAATTAGCCCAAATACCATTATTTGGTTATTAGAGTAATTCAATTTTTTGGGGTACGCATGAGATCGATGATACAAAAATGTCAAGTCGCAATCAATTTGACGATAAAAAAGTTGTTCGCATAGAAATCATAACATTTTTTTTTTTAAATTCCAGGCTTGACCGACAAATATCAAAATTTGACAAATTAGCCCAAATACCATTATTTGGTTAAATAATTCAAATTTATTTTTGGTACATATGAGATCGATGATGCAAAAAAGTCAAGCCGCAATCAATTTGACACACACAAAAAGTTGTTTGCATAGAAATCATAACAATTTTTTTAAATTCTAGGCTTGACCGACAAATATCAAAATTTGACAAATTAGCCCAAATACCATTATTTAGCTAAGTAATTCAATTTTTGTGGGTACATATGAGATCGATGATACAAAAAACTCAAGCCGCAATCAATTTGGCGACATAAAAGTAATTTGCATAGAATTTTTTTTTTTTAAATTCTAGACTTGACTGACAAATATCAAAATTTTAAAAATTAGCCCAAATACCATTATTTGGTTAAATAATTCAATTTTGTTTGGGTACGTATGAGATCGATGATACAAAAAAGTCAAGTCGCAATCAATTTGACGACAAAAAAAGTTGTTCGCATAGAAATCATAACAATATTTTTTTTAAATTCCAAGCTTGACCGACAAATATCAAAATTTGAAAAAAATAGACCAAATACCATTATTTGGTTAAATAATTCAATTTTATTTTTGGTACGTATGAGATCGATGATGCAAAAGTCAAGCCGCAATCAATTTGGCGACAAAAAAGTCATTCACATAGAAATCATAATTTATTTATTTTTATATTCTAGGCTTGACTGACAAATATCAAAATTTGAAAAATTAGCCCAAATACCATTATTTGGTTATTAAAGTAATTCAATTATTTGGGGTACGCATGAGATCGATGATGCAAAAAAGTCAAGCCGCAATGAATTTGGCGACAAAAAAAGTCATTCGCATAGAAATCTTTTTTTTTTTTTAATTCTAGGCTTGACTGACAAATATCAAAATTTGAAAAATTCGCCCAAATACCATTATTTGGTTAAATAATTCAATTTTGTTTGGGTACGTATGAGATCGATGATACAAAAAAGTCAAGTCGCAATCAATTTGACACCAAAAAAAAGTTGTAGAAATCATAACAATTTTTTTTTAAATTCCAGGCTTGACCGACAAATATCAAAATTTGATAAATTAGCCCAAATACCATTATTTGGTTAAATAATTCAATTTTATTTTTGCTACGTATGAGATCGATGATGCAAAAAAGTCAAGCCGCAATCAATTTGGCGACAAAAAAGTCATTCGCATAGAAATCAATTTTTTTTTATTAAATTCTAGGCTTGACTTAATATCAAAATTTGAAAAATTAGCCCAAATACCATTATTTGGTTATTAAAGTAATTTCAATTTTTTGGGGTACGTTTGAGATCGATGATACAAAAAAGTCAAGCCGGAATCAATTTGACCACAAAAAAGTAATTCGCATAGAAATCATAACAATTTTTTTTTTAATTCTAGGCTTGACCGACAAATATCAAAATTTGAAAAAAATTTAGCCCAAATACCATTATTTGGTTAAATAATTCAATTTTTTTGGTACATATGAGATCGATGATGCAAAAAAGTAAAGCCGCAATCAATTTGGCGACAAAAAAAGTCATTCGCATAGAAATCATAACGATTTATTTTTAAATTCTCGGCTTGACCGACAAATATCAACATTTGAAAAAATAGCCCAAATACCATTATTTGGTTAAATAATTCATTTTTTGGGGGTACATGAGATCGATGATACAAAAAAAAGTCAAGCCGCAATCAATTTCATGACAAAAATGTCTTTCGTATAGAAATCATGAGCATTTAAAAAAAAAAATTAAGTAGGCCTGAGTCTGACCGACAAATGTCAAAATTTGGAAAATGGACGCAAATATCATTAATGTTTGGATAATTTTTATTTTTATTTTTAAAGAACCGATCATTTCTATGTGCGAGTCGATAATATATTCAATTAAAAGGTATAGCCTATTATAATGCTAGGGATGTTCATATCATTGACTTCAGAGGGCGACATTTTTTTGAAAATTAGTTGACCAAAATATGTAGAAAACTCCATGTTTACCTAGATGAAAATATGTAGAAAACTCCATGTTTACCTAGATGAATACAGCGATGTAGTACGACGTGGCTAGAATGTATTCACTGATGTCTATATAACCCCGCACAAGCAACTAAAAATCATGAAAGTAAACCGCTTTTTACCTAAAATGGTTTAAAAATGTGCATGATTTGCCCATAGTTCTTTACGAACTAACGATGTGGCCAACGTTGGCAATGATTTTGAATAGATTCCCCAGTCTTCAATATTACCGTGGTCCGTATGGTGTAATACTAGCATGTATTACAATGGTATAACTAAAACCGCGGCGACAAGTTTTTTCTGTTTGTTATGTAAACATAACATAATTATGTAAATGTCCACGCTCTTTCCATGTACTAATGAGTAATGGGCCCAGCGTGATTCAGTGAAAAAGGCATCCAATTGTTACGTAAACATCAAACAATTGATTATCTATACAGCAAAGATTCGCCCTCATACATCAAATATGGTGCCGTAGCAAGTATTACAATGGTATAACTAAAACCGCGACAAGTCGGGGGACTCTATTTGGAGGTATGAAGTTACTCCCATTTCGGAGTGTCTGCGCCCGTCGCAAAAACTCCAAAAATGGAGTTTCTGCGCATATACGCAAAAAATTCCAAAATCGGAGGATTGTGCGCCCGTCGCAGAAACTCCAAAAACGGAGGTTGTGCGGACTCTAAGAGAAAAAAATCCCTCTATAGAGAGAGAATTTTTCCTCCAAATATGGAGTTTCTGCGCATATACGCAAAAAATTCCAAAATCGGAGGATTGTGCGTCCGTCGCAAAAACTCCAAAAACGGAGGTTGTGCGGACTCTAAGAGAAAAAAATCCCTCTATAGAGAGAGATTTTTTCCTCCAAAAATGGAGTTTCTGCGCATATACGCAAAAAATTCCAAAATCGGAGGATTGTGCGTCCGTCGCAAAAACTCAAAAAAAGGAGGTTGTGCGGACTCTAAGAGAAAAAAATCCCTCTATAGAGAGAGATTTTTTCCTCCAAAAATGGAGTTTCTGCGCATATACGCAAAAAATTCCAAAATCGGAGGATTGTGCGTCCGTCGCAAAAACTCCAAAAAAGGAGGTTGTGCGGACTCTAAGAGAAAAAAATCCCTCTATAGAGAGAGATTTTTTCCTCCAAAAATGGAGTTTCTGCGCATATACGCTAAAAATTCCAAAATCGGAGGATTGTGCGTCCGTCGCAGAAACTCCAAAAAAGGAGGTTGTGCGGACTCTAAAAGAAAAAGATCCCTCTATAGAGAGAGATTTTTCCTCCAAAAATGGAGTTTCTGCGCATATACGCAAAAAATTCCAAAATCGGAGGATTGTGCGGCCGTCACAAAACTGTGGTCGGACTCTAAAAGGAAAAAAATCTCTCTAAATTGACGAATGGTAGGCCTATTAAGGCAAACATTTTCAAAATTACAGTTCAAATTTAAAAAATAAGAACTCATCATCAGTAGGCGTTAAACTATTGACTAGTAAACTGCTTTATATTATATTATATATATGATATAAAACATTATTATAGTCAGTTTAAATTAATAAATATAGCTATTAGGGCCTATAGGCCTATTATTTTATTCAATTCCAAACATTAAACAGACAATTTGACGCGCTGAGATAAATCATCAATTAAACGCAATATATTTCGAATAGGTTATAAACTTGAAAAGTGCCGACAATTTGTTATCAATACATGGATTATAGGATTAGACTTGGATTGGGATTTTGCAATATAGATTAAGTATTTTAAATAGATTAAACGCAATATATAGATTAAGTATTTCGAATAGATTATAAACACTTGACACGCGCCGACAATTTAAGTTATCAATACATCTTGTTAGTATTAGACTTGGATTGGGATTTAGCTCTGTAGATTAAGTATTTTAAATAGATTAAACGCAATAGATTAAGTATTTTGAATAGGTTATAAACTTGAAAAGTGCCGACAATTTGTCATCAATACATGGATTAGGATCAGACTTGGATTGGGATTTTGCAATAGATTAAGTATTTTGAATAGGCCTAGATTAAGTATTTTGAATTGATTGTAAACTTGACACGCGCCGACAATTTAAGTTATCAATACACAGTAGGATTTTAGAAATGGCGCTTTGCTAAACATGAATGAGATAATGTGTATAGTAATTCGTGTAATAATGACATTGTTTTGTCATTATTTCGCATTTAATGTTTGAAAAAATAACTGATAATGTTTGATTTGTCTTTATTAGTTAGCGTGTACCATACATGAATCCACTTGTTCATTATAATATCGAGCATTATTGAGTAAAATATTTAATATTGTGTTCGGTTTCAAAATGCAGTAACTTAATCAAAATAGTCGTATCTGGTTAACGGTACGGTACCATGAAATGTCATGATTTGTTTTCGCTGATGATAGTGAAATATTATACAGGCAAATAGTTTGATCCACTGCCTTTCAATCAGTAGCGTAGCCATGGGAGCCCACTGAACAAAAAATTGACAGGGAAAATCGGGAAGGCAGCGGAAAGGAAAGAAAGGGAGAAGGGAGACTAAAAGGGTCGATCTGGTTTTCACGGTGTTCACCGGGGGGGAAATACCCTTTCCCCCCTGAAATACCCCCCCCCCCCCCCTGAAAAGTGACCCTGGCTCCCGGAGGCCCGCCCGGAGGGGGTTACTTTCGCCAAAATCGTACGTGGATGTGCCTGCCGGACTTCAAAAATGTGACTTTCTCTAGGCCTATACCTATTTTTGGCCAATTTCCCACCCATCAACATACCAATTTTGTAAGAAAAGCACCCAATTTTGCACAAATTGGGTATTATTGGATATTCAAAAATAATAATCGTAGGCCTAATTGTAACGCATCTCTACTAATCTATAACCCAAATTGTCGGCACACATCATTATAGTTTATAATCTATTCGAAATATTAAAAAGTAGGCCTATTTTTGATAATATTATTATAAAATATTTAAAAGAGAGAAAATTAAATACACTAAAATATTTGAAAAAGACCACAAAATATTGTTGAAATTCACAAATGTTGCCATTTTTTAACCTTTGGGTAGCCTATGAATAAATGTGGGCCAATAAAACTAACAGCAAGTGACAGGATAAGATGCAGGCTTAAGTCAATGCTTATAATTATTTGCGTATGGCAAAATAAACTGAGATTTCATAACACTTTTGACTGAAAAACTTTGGGGTGATTTCATCAGCTATACGAAAGTCAATGGCTCATCCAATAAGTTCTACCTCCCCACTCATAACATCGCTAATATGAATGTCAGCATGCAAATATGAATACCGACACAAATATTGTTGTTGGCATATCTAATTACGGCGACATTTTTTCTTTAATTTATTACGTTCATTTTGATGCGGAAAAAAGAAAAAAGGAAAGAAAAAAGCCCGCCCGACCGACCCAACCTGAGCGGTCCGTTTGCCCATATATAGAACAGGGTTTATTTGTTCGTGGCCTAAGTGAAGCATTATTAGTCCACCTTTTTCATTTATTAACAAATTGACACATTACATGCATGATCTTTACAAAGTTTTCTTAATCATAATCCATGCATTTATACTTTTTTCGGCCTGTAAGATCTATTGACGGACTAATCATAATCCAACTATAAATAAACAAATTGACACATTGCGATTTAAAGTGTCTCTTAATCCTAATCCATGTATTGATATCCTAAATTGTCGGCGCGTCTCATGTCTTTAATCTGTTATACGAAATAATAATCCAAATTTAAATAAACAAATTGACATTCGTGATCTTTGCCAAGTGTCTCCCAATCCTAATCCATGTATTGATATCCTAAATTGTCGGCGCGTGTCATGTCTAATCTGTTCATAATACGAAATAATAATCCAAGTTTCAATAAACAAATTGACATTTGTGATCTTTGCCAAGTGTCTCCTAATCCTAATCCATGTATTGATATCCTAAATTGTCGGCGCGTGTCATGTCTAATCTGTTCATAATACGAAATAATAATCCAAGTTTAAATAAACAAATTTACATTTGTGATCTTTGCAAAGTATCTCCTAATCCTAATCCATGTATTGATATCCTAAATTGTCGGCGCGTGTCATGTATATTGATAACCTGTCATGGTTAATATATCCACGGACTGATCTATTCTTTGCAAAGAACAGGGTGTCCCAAAAGTTTCGATACATTTTTAAAGCGTTGTTGTACATACATGTATGTTGAAAGAATTTACAGTTCAAAGCTAAAAACATAATTACTTGGATAGAAGAAACTAAAACTTGACCCATAACTGAGGCTTCACATAGTCACATAACTCACAATTCCATTTTTCAACTCATGATATACGTCGATGAATGCTGCAGCCTGCATTACATTCCAAATCATATTTTGGCATTTTTGCGTAACTCCAATTTCCCGCACCCTACAAATGATAGGCTAACATAACGTGTGAACATAATTTTCATTTTACACTAACGAAAACCTATTTTTGATTAGTCATGTTAGTAACGTGTGTAGAGGGTTGCTGTTGGATAGGGTATATTGGAAGAGAATGGGAAGGTAATAGAACAATCAATTTGGGATTAAGATTGGGACAAGCTACTGCAGTCACCTGATACTGAGCAGGGGATAGAACACACCGTTTAACATTTAATACAGTATTAATATTATTAACCTTTAGAGAAGGACCGAGAGAAGGGCTACCTTAAAATACATTTCCATGCAAATAGAGGGCGCAAATCAATTTATTGGAGTGTCCAGACAATGCCGGACACGCGCGTGTGATGAATTGTATGGGGTTATATAAATAATATAATCAAAATTCAAAGTTACAGTTGAAACCAACGGAAATTCAAAATGTATGGCCGTTCGTGTCCGCCATTAATGAAATAAGATGCCTTACACACCGGCGATTACACAATTTCGGCAACAGCTCTTAATTAATAATCAATTTCCAACCGTATCGACGGCAACTCTTGAAAGCAAGGGAGCAAATAGAGGCAAGGGAGTAAATATCCCCGGCTAAACCTTAAAATTCCCCTGGATCTTATGGACACAATGTAAATTGTGTCCCACAGCCTAGCAACTTTTGCTTTGAAAGGGGCCCCTAGTTAAAATGCTGTCTACTTATCTTCAGGAATATATCGGAGAATATATATTTCTTTTGTTTTACACATCCCCCGGTACGGAGGTGATAGATTGCCTCTATGAACCAGAGGGGGAAATGGGTAAAAGTGGCCCCTGGTTCCAAATTTCCTTATTTCAAACTCTTCGAAAGATGATTAGTTCAATATTTATTTTTAATGGCCGTGACAAAAGTTCAGTTTTTGCATACTAGGCTGCGCCTAATTATTACTATTAGTTGGTGCTGGATTATCGCTGGATTATCACGTGGCACGTGGTGCCCACTGGCGCCGACGAAGGAATAATAATGCCACCGGTCGGTGGGCGAACTCCTATCTGCTCACAGATTTGACTATCTGCACTGCACCACCCCCATCCACCTCATGAAACCACCCATTAGCGCGGCGGCATGATACGCATCACGGTAGAGACGAAACAAGTCCAGGAATAACAAGGGAGAACAACGCGACTAAAACAAATAACAATGGGAATGCCCTGGGACGACAAGCGCAATATTAAAACAAACAAAAATCAATTTAATATCAATGACATTTTTATTTAGAGTCCGCAGACCCTCCGTTTTTGGAGGTAAAATATTTAGAGTCCGCAGACCCTCCGTTTTTGGAGGTAAATTATTTAGAGTCCGCAGACCCTCCGTTTTTGGAGGTAAAATATTTAGAGTCCGCAGACCCTCCGTTTTTGGAGGTAAATTATTTAGAGTCCGCAGACCCTCCGTTTTTGGAGGTAAAATATTTAGAGTCCGCAGACCCTCCGTTTTTGGAGGTAAAATATTTAGAGTCCGCAGAACCTCCGAATCAGGAGGTAAGATATTTAGAGTCCGCAGAACCTCCAAATTCGGAGGTAAGATATTTAGAGTCCGCAAAAACTGCAATACTGGAGTGTCTGCGCCCGTCGCAAAAACTCCAATTTTGAAATTCAAAAGTGTGAATTCTGAATGTGTTTTCTTTAGAGTCCGCGGAACCTCCGATTTCGGATTTGTGCACCCGGCGCAGAAACTCCAAATTGGGAGTTTCTGCGCATAATACGCAGACCCTCCGAATTCGGAGTTTTTGCGACGGGCGCAGATACTCCGAAATGGGAGTAACTACATACATGCTATTTGTTATGTAAACATCAAACAAAAATAGCAACGCTCATACATCCCCGGGAAAAAAGGCGGGGGGGGGGGGGGGGGGTACTCAGATTTGGTTTGGTCGGGGGTGTGCCGCTGGAGAATCAAATCCCCTACCCATTTCTAAGGGTGATTTTGGATAGACCCATGTCTAAGGATTTTTCAGTTGAAAAGCCTACCCATGGCTAAGGATGTCTCATGAAAAACGACCCACTGGAGCGGCACCTCCCCGTATGCCTTACATACGTGAGTACCACCCCCGAGCATGCATCGTTGTATTTTACTAAGAAAAATATGCTTCTCAAGGCAAAAAATAGTTTTACTCCTATGAGGCAGATTAACCCCAACTTTGAACTCGTCCAAGTTATTTGCGATTTGTACATGCTCACAAAATCCGGAATCCATTGATGGATTAATAAAGACGAAATCGCAAACACAATTTTTTTCTGAGGCAATCTCTAGGGGTGGTACATAGCCTAGCGGTGTACAAAATTCAACAAACTCAATTGCGCGTAGTGGCGTTTGGGATGGGGGGATTCATATAGTTTTAGCTTCATGCTCTATTACGCTTGAACTCTTTCCGCCCACACACATGAGTAGTAAACCACGACAAAACAAAATTACGCCACTTGATTGGAAAAACGGTGATCCACGCTTGCGATCAGCGACGGAGCGCATGGAGTATATAAAACATTATGGTGATATACGGGGGGTACAATAACTAGAATCGCCGCCATTTTCTTTGATGTGACGATGTCGGAATAGAAAATAAATATCCCTATCGCGGGAACATTATCCCTCATAATTCTCCAAATAACCAGTCACTCGAACTCAGCCGAGATAAATACTGTACCAATATCGTGTCCACAAATCTTACTAATTCAAGCTGTATTTTTCGAGATATTTCGCACACAAACTTCGATTTGAAAATCTTAGGATGCCGGTACCCGTCCTCCAATTAGTGGATGGAATTTATGATCCGTTGGGTGGCTCCGGAAAAAAGAAGAAACAAAGCTTACTTCGAATTATAGCTAACTAATTTGACTTTATTTGAAATGGTCCATTCTGACACTTATTTAATGAAGTTATGATCATCCCGATAAGAAACCGTTTCGTATCCTTCTCCCTGTAGATGTGGTAAACATGCGCGCGTTTTACTTTCATCAGACGTTTTAGACATCGTATTTTGTCTGTTGCCAGATTTTTGGCTAATTTCTATTTAAAACAAAAAATATACAACCTAGTGGCGTAGCCAAAGGGGTGTTATTGTCGGTTGTGTCGGGTTGAGATTGGCACCATTGTTTAATTTGACCACATGCCAAGGGGAATCATAGACTTATGAACGACTTTCTTTAAAATATACACATGGAAAAAAGTATCGCACCACTTTTTTTTCTTTGAAAAGTGCAAATGTGGCCTCGAATTTTGCCACCATGGTGTGACATTAAGGATCATTTGTTTGCGTAAGCTGTCCAACAAAATGTTGTGCAATAAAAGGGCCACATTTGAGTTTGTGACGTAATCGATGTAATGTTTTTTCAAGGCCAAGGGGAAAATGCATGATTTTGTCCAGAAACATTCATGAAACAAGTTTGGGTATAACGCGATATTGAATAGACTTTAAAAACTTAAAATAGTAATTATATTAGTCACCGTTGATTTTGTTTTTGTTTATTTGACCTAGGTCAACACCTTCGCAATATTGCTTTTGTCATTTGAACTTCTTTAAACTTTGACCTATTTTGACCTTAGACCCCATAACCGTTGGGCGTACGAAAAAGGGAGCTTTTTGGTTTAATGTGACCCCAGATGACCTTTGACCTTGGAATACTTAATTGTGTTACCAAAGATTACAACTTTAGAGATTAATCATCGGGCCTCTCAATATCGCGTTATACCCAAACTTTTTTAATGCATGTTTTTGGACAAAAACATGCATTTTCCCCTTGGCCTTGAAAAATCATTACATCGATTACGTCACAAACTCAAATGTGGCCCTGTTACTGCAAAACATTTTGTTGGACAGCTTACGCAAACAAATGATCCTTAATATCATACCATGGTGGCAAAATTCGAGGCCACATTTGCACTTTTCAAAGAAAAAAAAGTGGTGCGATACTTTTTTCCATGTGTATATGAAAGTGCCCATGCAACCACACGAACGGCCGTTAATTTTGAATGCACCCCTGATATCCCAAGTGGGGTGCGACTAGGCCTTTTATTATACTGATTCACTTCACACCACTAGTGTCCCAGTTTTCCTAACACTAGCATCATTTGGTTATAATCGGTCACTTGTTTTTAAAGAATCATAAAGAATAATTTGTAATACTTTTCACATCACACTAAGTTATAGTGTAATTCATTAAACACAGTGCAGTAAAACGATCATACCACTCACTCATATAAATTGGATAATACCATTTACTGAGATTGTACATAATATTTTATTATTCACATGGATTGTAGGCGTATAATCTTTTCAACTTACAATCTATATCGAAAGCTGTATGATACCATCGGTATGTCGAAACTCAACTGAAGAAATTCAGAAATTCAGAAACTATAGAAGTCATTCATTTCTATTGAAATTGTAGTCTATTTTTATCGGTATTTATTATGAGACAGCTATACGGATAGAATAATACCAATATTGAAGTTGACCTTTAAACACAAAACCTCTTCACACGCTTCATCAATCTTCCATGATAACCAAACACGCTATTGATACCAAATTACTTGCGTTACGGTTGCATAGATATGCTCAATACCCTCCAAAGTCACCTGTTTGGGTTAGGCTGCAAGTTTAACGACAACAATATTCAATGCAATAATATAACTGATTTTTTTTCTTCTTCTTTTAGTATGCCATACATTAAGTATATACCTTGAGAATATTATAACCCAGTTGGAATTGTTGTTTGTAGTCTACACAATATCTCGAGTGGTAATTATTATTATTATTCATGGCATTGAATATGGCTAGCGTGATCAAAACTACAACTAAAATCTTATAATGTTGTCGATTTTGGTAGAGTTACACTTTGGGGAAGGAGCAGGAGGGGAAGGGTGTAAATTTATATTATTATACACCCTATCAGCCTAAGAAATGGTTTATTCAAGACATTGTATTATCATTCTGTACTAGTACACAACTGTGTTATTGCATTATGAACATGCATTGGGTCCTGGTGGTATTGGGCCTCCAGTTAGTTGGTTGATTCGGCAGCACTGAGCTGCCTCCAATAACAAAACATTCAATCAAATTGGGGTCTTAAGAACTGATACAGGCTCAAAAGGGGGGTCATAAGAGCTAGCAGCAGAGGGTGAAAAAGGGGATCTTCAGTGCGGCACATACCTTACTATATCTATACCCTTTTCCAATGTCAGTGCAATCTTCCATGTTCCATTTCCTGAAGACCTATTCTACGACCTCTAATTCCCCACAATTCCGTGTTAATTAATTGAAAAATCATATTATTTGACACTTTACGTGATGATGCTACCTCGATGGGCACAATAAGAGGAATAACGGGATAAAATGACACCAAGTTACGTAAGTTTTCGTGGCGTGGTGTGGAACTGATACCTGGTACCAAAAACAACTAAAACCGGAAACAAAATGACCAACTCCGTCTTAATGTATAAGATACCTAATTGTTGAAAAACCGTCTTTGCAAATGTTGCATTTATTATCATCAGTTAGGCTAAAAATCAGAATTTGGTTTATACATGTATGTATTAACACTATGTGTATTCATATCCCGATAAATGTAATAAGGGAGCAGGTATTCTGCGAGTTGCGAGTTAATAGTTGCGAGTTGCGAGTTCAAGTTGTGAGTGCGTGTTGCGAGTTCGAATTGCGAGTTGATAGTTGCGACTTCAAATGTGCGAGTTGCGAGTTGGATTTTGCGAGTTGGAGTTGCGAGTTGCGAGTTGCAAGTTCAAATGTGCGAGTTGCGAGTTGGATTTTGCGATTTATATTAGCGAGTTGTCAAATGCGAGTTGCGAGTTCTTCATATTTGCGAGTTGTGATTTATGTTATCGTTAATGTGTTAATACTTTATTATGCTATCAACCTACCTGTAACCGACTCAATGTTTCTATCTGCTATGTGGGTACTTACCATTGGAGTGGGAGCTATAGTCTATATATATATGAATTATTAAATGTGGTGGCAGATTTAGTACCACGCTTAAAGGTAGATGTTCTGATTGCTGGCTCGATTTTCAACTTGATTTTTTAAAAATTTTACATGAAAGGTCATTCTTTAAATTGTCACATTCCAAAGTTTGAATTGCATACCTTCAATGGTTCTTATTTTAGAAGTACAAAGTCAAACGAAATGTGCCCATTGAGTAGTACACAAACTGGCGGTTGGTTAACCACCTTTGGCAGTAACTCACCACATTTTATCCTATAATTTCTAAATGGAACATTTCTGGTCCATAAGATTTTACAGACATAAGGGACAGTTCGTTATTTCTACCGGAAAGGGGGGGGGGGGGGGGGGGGGGGGCACAAAACAGGGGGTCATAACTTTTTAAAGAAATCAAAAGGGAGATTATAACTTTTAGGAAATTAAAGGGGGTCATAACTTGTTTGTACCAATAATTATTTCAAGACAATAACTTTTTTGTACCAATAATTATTTCAAGACAAAATTTGACAATTAGCATGAAATGGCAATTTGTTTACGCGCAAAGCGCGCATTTTCTTACCAAACTAGGTTAAACTAGACCAAAATTGATTATTTTGAGCATGAAACATGTACATTTTGCGCGCAAGCGCTCATTTTAATACAAAATGAGTTAGAATTAGACAAAATTTGACCATTTTAGCGTAAAATGGCAACAAAAATGGCGCGCTAAAAGCTTAACGCGCATCTTTTTTTCTTCATGCCACACTAAAATAATTCTCAATAACAATGTATCTACAATTGGCAAAAAGAATGACAAATTGAGAAGAATCAGCGCACACATTACCAAGAACAGGACATGGGTGCTGATCAAGAGCAGGACATGGGTGCTGATCATGGAAGTGCATGGTGAATCTGACAGCGAAGTTGAAGATGCAAGGAGTTTACAAGACAGTGATTACACAAGTAGTGATGCAGATGATGACAGTGAAAACTTGGATAGTAGTAATGCAAGAAGTAATATAGTTTGGAGAACGGCACAAACTCAAGACGTTCAGGAAGAATATCAAACATGAGAGAACTAGAGGACTTCATTATTTACTGATCTTTTTTCACTGTCTGAAATTATACACTACTCAAAAGTGTGTTATAATTATATCATTGTTGTATATTTTTAGTATTCTCACAAATTCATAATTGAAGGGGTAGATGTGCTAAGTTAAAGTGCCAAGTTATAGCACCCACCCCTTCAATTGTGTATGCATATTGTATTTGTAGGCCTATGTGTGTGTACAAAAAGGGGTCATAATTTTTTTCTACGTTCCAGAGGAGGGGGGGTCACAACTTTTTAGTATCGAGGAAAGGGGGTCATGTTTTTTTGGTTGTCACTTTCTTCTAGCTATCGCCCCCACCTCCCTCCCTCTGGTAGAAATAATGAACGGTCCCAAATGAGAAAAATATGGGGATCCTTCTGCCATCAAAATATCTTGGTGTGTTTTTACCCACGTATCTTTTGGCTGCTTCGCAGTCAATTGTGGTGTTTTTTAGTATAAAGTATAAACAAATAAAATTGGGTTGATCACATATGAATATGCAGCTCCACATACTTACACATACAGATATGTGAGGCAGGGGTAGGGGAGGTAAATGAAAGTTTTGAAGCTTCAAATTGTTTTTGAAATTCCCATAATAGGGGGTGGGGGGGGGGGTGGGGAGTTGGGCAAAAATGTTTGAACACATGTTAATATCCCAAAAACCCTGCTTAAGCACATCATTTGGTCAAGTAAAGCATTCCTACTTAGGAGAATACCATACAAAATGTTATCAAGCTATAAGGCAGCTATTCATAATACCTTACAAACGAAAGTCGGCTATTTCTCACACCATTCAAAATAACATTTAGAGCAGCTATAAATGCAAAGCCGCTAAACCTTATACCCTACAAAATAACACATAGAGCAGCTATTAATGCAAAGCAGCTATTACCTATTATAACACCTTGCAATATAAAGCAGAGCACTATTCTAAATGCAAAGCAGCTATACACTACAATGAAGAAAAATAATGAATAATAAAATCATCAAAGCGCTTTAAATTATCAAATTATATAATTAAACTTTAATTGAACTGATATCGAAATGAAAGTAACTATCTTCTAATAGGGAACTCGCAACTCGCTTGTGACAACTCGCAAATGTCAACTTGCATTTTAAACTCGCAACTCGCACATTTCAACTCGTAACTCGCAACTTGAACTCGCAAAATATAACTCGCAACTCGCACATTTCAACTCGCAACTTGAACTTGCAAAATATAACTCGCAACTCGCACATTTCAACTCGCAACTTGCAACTCGCAACTCGCAACTCGAACTCGCAACTCGCTACTACTCGCACATTATCCAAACCCATTGTAAACAGTGCTGAAACAACCCAAACATGTACCCAAATTCAATTTCACAGTCCATCGTTTTGTATAACTTATGAGCATATTAAATTGTGGTTATTGTTGTATTTG
Organism: Ophiura sarsii; assembly: GCA_035610835.1. Taxonomy (NCBI): domain Eukaryota; kingdom Metazoa; phylum Echinodermata; class Ophiuroidea; order Amphilepidida; family Ophiuridae; genus Ophiura; species Ophiura sarsii. Next base: position 437,064 of record JAYJML010000024.1, read on the forward strand.
TTCCCTCTGTTTTAATCAACTGGTAAATATACATGCATAAGTAATATTAGAAATATTCAAAACCAATAATAATATCAAAATGACAAGTCAACGCCTAAAGTATTCGGCAAGCACTAGTAACCAGTCGCGTAACTAGAGTCTTGACATTGGTAGGACATGAGGGCAGTGGCGTACCCAGCTCAATTTTCCTGAACATTGGTGTTTTTGCACCAAAGTAATACTTTAAAAGGAATACGAACTACCATCTGAAACAGTTTACCTTAATTCGCAGTATATCATGTAATATTCCACAATTTGGCAATTTCGATGTTAAATCCGGCACATACTATAGTTCACCAGAATGTCTATCTAGCGCCATCACTTCAAGCGTTTTCAAGAGTGTAAAATATTACGTTTCAGGGTTCTATTAAACCATATCTATTGAAACTCTTTTTTTTCTTCAAATCTCATTTTCATCACCAATCTCTCCGTGTCTCTTTCATATCTTTGGACAAATAAACTTAAAGGGGCGTGTACATCTCAAGTGTTTGTCCTGGACAAAAGTCACATGACTCCCTACGTATCTGAGTCTCCGTGTTTCCAAGTAATAATACCCATGGTGCAATAGATTCGCCGCGAATTTTAATCGATCAAACGTAATGGTGAAATTTATTTACGAATGAAATAGGTGTCTAGAATCGTTTCAAAAAATAGTGTTATGCATTATAATGAAATCAGAATTACAATCTCCTTCAGCATAAAATCAACTTTTGGGCGATAACCCATGTTAAAAATGCACACCAATCGAAATATAAAGCATTTTAGCCTCCGATTTAAGAGATATTTGTATTTTGAACTCTATGTAATGCTTTTCTTCATAACGTTTATGTATAGCCTTCATTAGCTCAATCGTCAAAGCGCCGGCTTTACAATCATGAGGTCAGTGGTTCGAGTCCTGGGGATGGGGTTTTTCTTTTCTGTTTTGTTTTGTTTTGTTATTACACTGTTTGTTTTTATAAATTGACAGGACTGCTTATCGTTCGCTATATTTATTGAATGTTAAATATGATACTTTTTTTCTTTTGCAATTTCACTGCGATAAAGAATGTCCTGACTCCTGTAAATATAATTGTGTTTACTACTCCGTAGGCCTACATTGAATGGCCCTAGCTAGTCTATGAAACATGATCTGCAAAGGCCAATTGTTATGTAAATAAGAAGCCAGTCGGCTTATGTCCTTGAATCGATTTTCCTATTTCCTACACCACCGATATTTGTAATTTGCTTCACAATTCAGAAAAGAGAGTTGTATCTTCAAAAGTACATTACGCGGTTCACGGCTTTCACGGCCTGATTTGGGCGACAGTTTTGGCGTGGATTTGATACCAGTGGCGTACCCAGCTTTTGGAATCAGGGGGGCCGACCATAGTTGTACCGACGAAAGGCATGATTTACCGTTACAGATACAGACTCCCCAAAAAAAATCGTAAAACATGCCAATTTTTTTCTCCGTCAGCAGCTGAAATCTTAATAAGTGGGGGGTGGGGGGGGGGGGGGGGATAGGTTTGTTCACAAAACCGGCAAAAAAAACCGCATGGTGAAATACGCAAATCTACCGACGGAGGCTCGATTTTTACCGACGCCCATATTCCAGGGGGGCCCTGGCCCCCCTGGGTACGCCACTGTTTGATACCGTGCTGAACTCATCATGCTCATTGCTGCGAGAGCGTAATTATAAAATGCTGGCGTAACGTTATAATGGAACTATTTTCAGATTTGCCTAAATTGACAATTTTTGCAACCAAGCTTAATTGCTTTAGGATCACGTGAGCATAAAATAAATAAAAATGTTAGACTTGACTTGAGTGTCATATCGACTATAATCTAATTGAACGCAACTATACAGATATAGTGCTCATTATGGTTATTTCGATATAACTAAAATAAAATGATACGAGTTGTTCGGAATTTTATTTTATTTAAACCTTGACTGTAAATAAAACAGATACAAGTCACTGCCCGGGATATACATGTACATTGTATCAAACAATGGTGTTTGATACAATGTACATGTATATCCCGCTGCATATAGTTTGCAATAGTGAACATTATTTTCATTTCGTCAGTTTTCAGCAATGTCAAACATGTCAAAAGTAAAGGTATTTTCCCCCCGAGATTGACTACAGTTCTTTGTTGTCAATTTCAATGGTACAAAGATCAGGAAAAATTGTAGGTTACGCTATTGTTCCTTTTTTGCCAACTACCTTTTCTATTATATAAGCCAGTTTTAACACTTTCCACGTGGCAGGCGTCAGACGACATTCTAAAATGTCTCAAACTGTTGTCAAAATTGTTAAATTTCATAACCATACTTGGAATCAGCATGTGAAATGCATTGAAATAAATACAAACATGCCTCGTATTGGTTCAGTAATCCTTGAGATAGATTGGGAAAGATTTCTGAACATCTGTTTTTATATGGTAAAACCAATAGCCGCGTGGAAAGTGTTACGCAATATTCCGTAATTGTAGCTTTGAATCTCAGCTACAAGTATATTGATATCAGTACCATAATATGTTCAGTGAAAACCAAATTTCCATTTAGTGTGAATTTCTGTGAAATAAGGTCAAATATAACCGGTCTAAATTTCAGATATCTCTTTCACTTCACAGACTGCAAACAATAGAAATGGCTAATTTGATATTAAATTGCATTTTGATTATCCAGATCCAGGTCAAGACAACCATTAAGCTTTACCCTCCCCTATAAGAAATACTGCAAAAGTAGTTTGTTTTTGAACTGAGATATATCAATTACAGGACTAACTGAAGATGATTCAAGTCTCTTCACGAATTGATTTTCTGTACGGTTGACTATCTGATTGGTTATTCTGAAGGTTGCACACACAGAAACTCATAAAGATTCTAAAGATTTAACATAAGAGGCATCACTATGACATACATTTTACAATGAATGTGACCGATTAGAAATATTCCAGATATGCTAAAAGCATAGTAATACATTGGAGTTCATATTATGCTATCTGCAAGTACAAAACCTTTAACTCTTGCAATATGATCGTTCCATATTATATTTAGATATAATCCAACAGTAATTCCATTTTCTGTGTTGAAATCGCAGTCTTAGATCTATCGATACAATACGGAGAAAAACAGCAAAAACATGACTGTATACATTTTGAGGGTAATTTTCCGTTTTCGCTGTCCAAAATCTCTCTCTCTCGTCTTGACCACATCATACCACAGGTGAAACAGATATTTTATTTGTACTGTGAAACACTGTGAGACTTAAAAGCATATTATGTGATCTTTTCCAAGTAGCGCCCTCTATCATTGATTTTACTATGAAAGCAGATTTTCTTGCAGATTTGCATTTTTGATCGTAGATCTTCTAAGTTACAGATCGATACGATTTCTAATTACTTCAAAATCATGCATGGTTTGAAAATAGATTGTACCGAGCGGTACAATCTTTTTTCTTTTTTTTTTAAATTTTAATCTAAATTCACTCTAAAACTATGATTTTGAGGTTATTAGGAATCGTATCACTCTGTACCTTGGAATATATTCATGATTTATGATCAGAAAAGTAAATCTGCAAGAAAATCTGCTTCCAATTTTTCCAGGATTGAGGGCGTCCCCTGGAAAAGATCACAGGTGGGTATGCCGACTAGTTTTATGTTTAAACTCAACATTTATAAACATGATAGAGGCGTAGCGGGTGCGCCAACAAGTGGCTCAATAAGTTGTAAAATAAGTTTTTAACATTAACAATTTCTGAGGCCCCATGAGCTATAAAATGTTTGATTGTATAACTCAAAACAATACACATTGAAATCACTTTCAAACATGGTAAACACGTGCTCATTCTTCAGATTCCATTCATGTGGGTTTTTGCAAAAGAAATTGTCAAATGATTTTTGGGCAAAAATGTAGAAATCACTATTTTTGACGAAATTTAATACCAAAAATGGATTCTCCGACTCATTTCATTTGAAAAATTGTATACTTTTATGTACATTACATTATTAGTTTAAAAGTTACAGTGCTTGATAAATTTCATATATTTAGGGTTGACACTTCCCTTAAGCGTACACATTTCCCCCATTTAGACATGTTAAGATAAGGAATGGGCTACATTTTTTGGTTTAAATCAGCAAATTAATTATCAGGTATTATAATTTAGTTTTTTTTTTTTTAGGCTTTTATCTTAGTTTTTTAATTCATAACTATAGCGCGTGGGCTATTTTGTGTAGGCCCAAATATATAGCGCACTTTTTTTTAAATATTAGGACTACTAGCGGACCGTATGAAAAATTATGACTAGCGGACCGTGTGAAAATGTATGACTAACGGACCGTTTTTTATTCAAAAGGTTCGCTAGTCATAATTAAAAAAATATGACTAGCGAACCTTTTTTATTATGACTAGCGAACCTTTAGGTATTTTATGACTAGCGACCCTTATGACTAACGAACTTTTTATATATTATGACTAGCGGACCTTTTGAAAAATTATGACTAGGGGACCGTGTGAAAATGTATGACTAGCGGACCGTTTTTTCTTCAAAAAGGGTCGCTAGTCATAATTAAAACATTATGACTAGCGAACCTTATTTTATTATGACTAGCGAACCTTTAGGTATTTTATGACTAGCGACCCCCTATTGTGATTATCACTAATGAACCTTTTGGTATATTATGACTAGCGAACCCTTTTTCATATTATGATTAGCGGACCTATATCATATTTATGACTAGCGGGCCTTATGACTACTGACCCTCATTTTTATGACTAGTGAACCCTCATATACGTTTATGACTAGCGCACTCGTGGTATAGGAAAATACACGTTATGACTAGCGACCCTTATGACTTATGAACCTTATTACTAGCGACCCTTATGACTAGCGGGTGGACCCCATGTTTTTAACGTGACACGCTTAATAAGGTGCGTTCATACTCACGTCGTTGCGCATCGGCCGACGTCGACGGATATCGGTGCGCGAGTTGAAGCAATGTTAACTTTTGTCCGTCGACGTCGACCGATACGCAACGACGCGAGTATGAACGCACCTTTATACGCGAGCAATCTTGCGCGTGGTCAATTTGAAATATGCGCGCGTCTCACAGTTCACGCAATCGTGAATTTAACGCACGCGTAGTGAAAAGAATGTCGCTTTCAAGATTTCGACAACATTTCAGTTGAAAGACAGCGGCAGCGCGTATTGAGGCGCGTGTACCAAACCCCTTAATGGGACTTGGTGGAGGGAAGGGTGTGTGTGCGCTCTTTTGCTGATTGAATTTTCAAGGCCATTTGGGGTTATTCAAGGTCATCTGGGGTCAAAAAGGATCTGTAAGGACTATCTTGTGAGAGGGAAGGGGCGCTTTATTCTTTTACAGATTAAATTATCAAGGTCATTGGAGGACATTTAAGGTCATCTGGCGTCAAAAAGGATCCGTAAGGCCTATCTCGATGGGACTGATTACATTTTCAAGGTGTTCTTTAGCTGATTAAATTTTCAAGGTTTAATTCGGACTAGCGGTACTTATTTGAAATTCGGACTAGCGGAACTTATTTAGAATTCGGACTAGCGGAACTTTTTTTTAATTCGGACTAGCGGTACTTATTTAAAATTCGGATTAGCGGAACCTATTTTAAATTCGGACTAGCGGAACTCATTTAAAATTCGGACTAGCGGACCTTATTTTTAAAAAAAATCGGACTAGCGGACCTTATTTGAAATTCGGACTAGCGGACCTTATTAGATTCGGACTAGCGGACCGTATTTCATTTTCGAACTAGCGGAACCTATTTAAAATTCGGACTAGCGGGCCCTATATTCGGACTAGCGGACCTTATTTAATTTTCGGACTAGCGGACCTCAAGGTATAGCAAAATTACTGTTCGGACTAGCGGCACTTCGGACTAGCAGACCGTCGGACTAGCGGTTCTTCGGACTAGCGGATCGTTACCGTTCAGACAAGCGGAGTTGATTCCACCTCCAACCATATGCCATGAGGGAAGTGGGACGGTTGAGCGCTCACAAAACCGATTTAACCCGCCAAAGTCTGGTCCGCAGCCCAAAGACCTCAGAGCATAAAATTATCTACACAGATGAAGATGATGAAGAAAGGCTATATTATGCAACACGGTGATTTTTCCCAATAGTCATTTTCAACGAGAACTACATCAGGAGTGCTCATCTTAATAAGGGTGAAATTATACGGCTCCGAAGGTGACTACACTGGTAATCTACCAATGAATTCTTCTTCTTCTGGGCCCCCACAGATGGCCCAAATTATCACTTAAACGCAAATGTTTATTATTCATGATTATGATATACAATTAAGATGGAAATGGCTTGATTCTATTAAACATATTTTATGTGATCATGGCATAGATTTCAACTTCTCAAGCATGCAACCAAATAACCCCGATGGGTCCAAGTCCAAGAATCAGTGTTCAACAAGATTAATCACAGATAGTCAAGAATATAGGCCTAGATGGTATCAAAATATATGTAGTAAATCATCTTTAAGTTTTTATGTCCCCCCCCCCCCCCCGGTTTCCGAATAAATAAATAAAATAAAATATAAGTGACAACTGTTATTCCAAATTTGATCTGTCCAATCAATGAATGGCCATTCTTTAGAATAGTTGTTGTGTTGCCCTCAAGTGCAAACAATGTGCCAGTTCGAGGTAGGGCAATTTTTTTTGTAATTGCTGAAAAATATTACTGACTGATGACTAACATCATTCGCACAAACACGCAAACCACTTCACGCCAGCAAGCTTCTCCCCCGGCTCCCCAATTGTGTCTTTTCCCAAAGATGTCTACCCCCACGCCTCCCCCACAAAAACTGTTGATGATGCCATTTCATCGTTGGAAAGAAGAACACATCAACTTTTTATTGATATGAAAATATTATAATATTACAAAATAGTAGCAACATTAGCGATTGAGAACAAAGTTCCAAACTTTTTAGATTTTTTTTTTTGGTTTTTACTAAACATGAAAAAGTAGTTTTTGTGCATATCTGGATATTCATGCATGGATGGTGCATGAAAAAACAAAACACCCTGTAACTGTGACCGATGACCTTAGGAGTTAATCATATAAGCAGATGTGACCATGAGGAGGGGGTTGATCAAGTCCTACTTTGCTGTTGGCTTGATCATGTTGATGATGAGTTACAATTTGTGTGAGTTATAGCAGTGGCGGATCCAGGATTAAAATTTACGGGGGGGCTGAAACCCAAAAAATCGTAAAAGGTCCCCAATATTTTTGCCGTCAGCTCGTGAAATTCTGCTAAGGGGGGGGGGGGGGGGGGGGGGGGGGGAGGGGGTAGCGATGTGGTTGTTCCAAAACCGGCAAAAAAAATCGCATGGGTACAAGTGGCAAATGTACCAACGGAACCTACCTATGTCTCTGAAAAAGGTAAAGTGGTACACAAAAAAGGTATATTGTCAAATTTTACGGGGGGCGCGTACACGTTAAAGGTATATTGAAATTTTTTACGCTCCGCCCCCCCCCCCCCTGTATCCGCCACTGTTATTGGGTATTATAGTTGACAAGGATGAGTTACCTGGGACTAGTAGGTCAGTATTTTCACATTACACAGTTTTATGCCTTGTCTTGGTAACCCATGGAAACAACACCCTTGCAAATTACCCTCATTTCACCAAATCCTCTTTATGATTTATAACTCTTACTATAAATTCAACTATAAATTTAACTCCAACTACAAAACCAACTATAACTTTAACAACAACTATAATCCAACTATAACTCCAACTCCAACTCCAACTCCAACTCCAACTCCAACTCCAACTCCAACTCCAACTCCAACTCCAACTCCAACTCCAACTCCAACTCCAACTCCAACTCCAACTCCAACTCCAACTCCAACTCCAACTCCAACTCCAACTCCAACTCCAACTCCAACTCCAACTCCAACTCCAACTCCAACTCCAACTCCAACTCCAACTACAACTACAACTACAACTACAACTACAACTACAACTACAACTACAACTACAACTACAACTACAACTACAACTACAACTACAACTACAACTACAACTACAACTACAACTACAACTACAACTACAACTACAACTACAACTACAACTACAACTACAACTACAACTACAACTACAACTACAACTACAACTACAACTACAACTACAACTACAACTACAACTACAACTACAACTACAACTACAACTACAACTACAACTACAACTACAACTACAACTACAACTACAACTACAACTACAACTACAACTACAACTACAACTACAAAAAATACATTTACTCTATTTTACCCCTGGCTGGGCCCTGATGTTATCATTTTCAACAGTGTTTTGTCTGACCTGGCCTGGTGTTAAATTTAATATCATGTTCAACAGTTTTTTACCCTGGTGCCCGGCTTCCATATGAACAAGTTTACCCCAAATGGACATTAACCCTAACCAGTAAAGCTATGTTTTTCGTGCGTATCGGGGGGGGGGGGGGGGGGGGGGGGGGGCGGGGGGAAGTACTATCTTTTTGACCCGAAAAATCACCCAGCACCCCCCGAGATTCGATCGCGGGACCATCCGCACCCCAGTCTGTCCCTCTACCAACTGAGCTAAACTCCCAGCGCATATGCCGGCTAAGAATTCCCGCCGACATATGCCTGGGGTGACGTCATCGAGGCAATGCTAGCACCATATGCGCTGAGATAGTTTCTGGCAGTGAGATTTAGTGAGATTCAGTTGGGTTAGGGTTAATCAACACAAAAAAAATGATATTCAATAACCCTAACCAGTAAAGCTATGTTTTTCGTGCGTATCGGGGGGGGGGGGGGGGGGGGGGGGGAGGGGGGGGGGGAGGGGGGGGGGGGAAGTACTATCTTTTTGACCCGAAAAATCACCCAGCACCCCCAAGATTCGATCGCGGGACCATCCGCACCCCAGTCTGTCCCTCTACCAACTGAGCTAAACTCCCAGCGCATATGCCGGCTAAGAATTCCCGCCGAAAAATAAGGGGTTATTTTGGATTTTCAGCTAATTTATTGCGCCAAAATGAAAAACTATGCGCTAAACGTGCAAGAACCCCAGTAGCGCTATCCCTGCGCGGGAGGAGAGGAGTGACATGACTACGGTGGCCCTGAAGGGTCATGACGAGTTAACCAGATGATGACATGACGAGATAAATGACGAGATAATTGCGAGATAATTTACAGATGACGTGATAATTGACGAGATAAATGCGAGATAATTTACAGATGACGTGATAATTGACGAGATGACGAGATAAATTACAGATGACGTGATAATTGACGAGATAATTGCGAGATAATTTACAGATGACGTGATAATTGACGAGATAATTGCGAGATAATTTACAGATGACGTGATAATTGACGAGATGACGAGATAATTTACAGATGACGTGATAATTGACTACATAATTGCAAGATAATTTACAGATGACGTGATAATTGACTACATAATTGCGAGATAATTTACAGATGACGTGATAATTGACTACATAATTGCGAGATAATTTACAGATGACGTGATAATTGACGAGATGACGAGATAATTTGTGACAATTCCTGGTTCGAATCTCACATACTGGTGAAACGAAGGCGCACGTGCCTCCGAAATTAAATCTGGAAAAGTTCTTTATAAAATAGTTGTTTTAAAACTATAAAATAATGTAGAAACTGCAGAGACTGAAATTCTCAACTGAGAATGTCCTATACATTAACTTTTGTATAGATAATAGGCCTACCACGTTCAAAACTATTACATCGTGGAGGTAAACTATATCCGTGCCTACCGGCGCAGATAAGTCGAATGGGAGCATGCAGATTTATCAGAATCACTTTCCGGGTGCACTACACTAAAAGGGGTATCCCCTACCCTAAGTCGGTGTTTAAAGTTAGAATCGGAAAGTATGCATCACAAAATCCTCAATTTAAAAAGACTTAACAGTAATACAATTGCGTAAATGCCTATGATTTTTGATTAATAATGATTAATGGGACATCACCTACATGCACCCTGACTATAAACTGTGAATATCATCTAGGTCAGTGGTTCTCAACCTTTTTGGTCCACGACCCCTTTTGACATTCTTGGTCAGTACCGTGACCCCCCCCCCCCCCCCCCAAAAAAAAAAAAATGAAGAAAAAAAAAAGAAGAAAAAAACACACCTGATTTATTCTGAAACTGCTTAGTAATATCACGAAAATTTAGCATTTTTGAAAGTTTCTTTTAGGTGTTTCTAAGCCTTTTTAGATCGAAATATTAAAATGGTTTCCCAAAAAGCTATATTTATGACCCCTTCATAACCCCCTGGAAAACCCCAAACGACCCCCAGGTTGAGAACCCCTGATCTAGGTAAATGTTGAGAGATCTTTCAAATTTGTGCTTTTTGTACGGCGACATTTCCAAGCTCGTCAGAGAGGTAATCAACTCCATGGGCATATTTTGGAAAATCGAGCAGGTCAACCTATCTATTTTTTTCACTTTTTGTTGGGGAAATGTGATAATCTTTAAGAAAAAAATCACTCTACAGGGTCCAATTTCGCAATTTAGTGGTCTAAAACAGAGTTTTATATCAGTGTTTTTGTACATATCTCTTCGGAGCTCTATTTAGTGGTGGGAACCCTTCCACGCGGCTATTATTAGTTTGACCATATTATACAAAACCTATTTTTCAAGGAAACCTTGTTAAATTTTCAAAGCCTACATAAGGATTACAAAACCAACACTAGGCATGTTTGTACTTATGTCAATGCATTTCTCATGGTGATTCCAAATTTTGTAATGAAATTCAATAATCTTGACATTTTTGAAACATTTTGTGAAATTTTCAAGTGTCGTCACGTCTGTAGACGCCTGTCGCGTTTACAAATGGGGAAATACATTTCTCTTTATTTTATGTATTACACTATCCGACTCTAGCTCAAGGTAAAAATATTTTACGCCGGAGCCTCTGACTTCAGATCTGATTTTTATCAAAATTAGGTGATTATGATCCTAATTGACTTCAACATTGGTCACGCGTTATGAACTCGCCTCCAAATAGGGTGGTGCTGTTACACTTTTTAGTTTCATGCTGTCATATTCCTTAAATATTTTTAAAACCACAAAAGCTATCTCAACAAATTTTGTATCATTTTAAAGACCTAATAACAGCTACAGCTGTTTGAAGTTTAGGGGACCAGGGGTGGTGCTGGAAGTGGTGCCGCCGGAAGGAGTGCCGCCTGTACAAACTCAATGGGGATAATCCCATGCTTTGTTCTTTTTACCATAACTAGTCATTCCCTAATGTTACAAACACCATTCTGGTCCCATTTTAAAGGATATTTAGTAGTCTTTAAGTGTGTGGTTCAACAGACTTCTCAACTATTTGTAACAACTAATTAATTATGGATAAGACAATGACCATCAGCTTTCTTCCTATTCGCTACACAGTCAACATGAATAATCAGCCTCAATATACCGGATTTATAGAAATGACTATAACAGAAAAAGTTTTCAACCTATGATAGCAAAAGTATACATTTTCGGAAAGCTTTGAACTAGAGGAATTCAGAAATGCAGTTTATATCAGGGAAGGGTATACATCCTTAAAAATATTTCTGAAAATTCTGAAAATATATAAAATGAGAATTGGAGATATTCACTAGCCGGTATAATTACCTTACCGACGTAGTAACCTTTGACAATTATATATAATCTGATGGGTAATTTCATGAGGAATTCAAATATGTAAAGTAAATAATGATAGGGGTATGTATAAAAATTATATGGATCTCAAATTAAAAATTAAAAATTCTGATATTTTTCCGAACATTTTGAATCATACCATTTTAGTCCTTGATTGTACTATAATTTTAATGGCATATTTGGTTTCCTCATGCAATTTCCCTTCAGAAAATATATACTTTTACTGTCTCAGGGGGTATACAAGCAAATATAAATGTGTAAAGTTAAAATCATGTCGTGAAAGCCAAAATCCGTGTGTAACGCGAAAGGAGGCGAGCTAATAAAACATGACCCATTGTACTTCGCCTAACTTTATCGTTCTTTTTCTTTTGAAAATTTCGTGTACACATTTCCTCAAATTCACCTTTCTCGACACCCCTTCGCATGTGTAGCATATTTCTAGCAGTCTATCGCAATCTCGTAAAAAAAGAATTGTCGCGATTACTAACGCACCTATTTGGTATGATACCGATGCAGTCAAGCGTAATCATGGTAATGCACATGATCATTTGTTTGGGGTAATCTAAAGGTAGACATATACAGGGTGACCCAAAAGAATGTTAACACTCCGGGCACATAAGATATCTTAAAAGGACAGGAACACACGGGTCTAATCTTGATGTATTATCAAAGCTGAGTAAATAAGCTTTCATTTGCATTTTATTGCGTTCCAATTCGTTATTTAGAACGGGAGATATGCTTCAGCAAACATGAGGAAGCAAAATCGGCTTGGTCCTATCCTCTCAGTATGAAAGTAATACTTTTAAAATGCACGAAGCAAGAAGCAACATGATTAAGTCACACACACACACATCAGTTAATCTCTTCATTGTTCTTTTCAACGCAGTCTTTCGATTCTTTTCAAGCTTAAAAGACATAATAAATATATTCTACATAAATTATATAGGTATTTTGTCATGAGTTCAAGTTATATACCCTTTTCCCATGTGCAATGGGTAGCTGTCAGTAAAGCAGTCTTTAAAATTGAAATTGAAACATTTCATGTTCTTTGTTGAAATGGTCCATCCAATTAAATAAATTAATGTCAATGGTTATACCACCTGTTATAACTTACTTGCATCGTTGGATAAATGAATGAAAAGATTCAATTATATTCAATAATCGATACATTCTAACTTATGATTAAATATTGCAATGGTATTGTTACTTTTGAATCACTGCACAATAACGTTTTTGGCATTCTTAATCGTAATGATAGTTGTAATTAATGCAAATTGGACCAAGCCGATTTTGCTTCCTCATGTTTGCTGAAGCATATCTCCCGTTCTAAATAACCAATTGCAACGCAATAAAATGCAAATGAAAGCTTATTTACTCAGCTTTCATAATACATCAGGATTAGACCCGTGTAGTCCTGTCCTCTTAAGATATCTTATATGCCTGGAGTGTTAACATTTTTTGGGTCACCCTGTATAATTGTATTGGTAATTATCTTTAAAAAGGTTACCAGAGTTCAAATAAGATGCCAAAACGAACAACAGGACTAAAATGGCTTGTTATCCTGGATATATTTTTGCTTACGAGGAAAAATCATGTTTAGGTCACACAAAAAAAACCTGTTTTCTACGAGACAAAAGGACCTCTAATAGGTACTCTCTAAATGTAAAAGAGCTAAAACTCACTCTTTTGAGAGCTCTAGGAGGGACGGCTCATTTTAGGAGTGAAGTTCGCTCTTTTCGGAGTGATTTTCCACTCTTTTAGAGTGAACTTCACTCCAGAAACGAGTGAACTTCACTCCAATACAGAGCTGTCCCTCCTAGAGCTTTCAAAATTTAGCTCTTTTACTTCAAGGGAGTAGGGTCGGTCGGTCGGGCGTGTCTTTTTTATGGGGATGGGGGTGGGGTGGGGGGTGCCGCCGAGTCAGACATTTGAGAGGGGTCCGTAATAAAAGGTTTGGGAGGGGGTTCCGAAAATATTTGTTTGGGAGTGGGGGTGGGGGGTCAACAAAGAGCGGTAGGGGGTGAAGTTGGTGGAGTTCACAAAACCCGCAGCGCGCAATGAAATAGCAATCATAGCAATCATGTTTCGTTGAAACAAACATAAGAACTTCAAAATCACCCTTTTAACAACTGATGAAATCATCCGTTATTTAGGTAAACATGTCCTTTATTGAAAGGTGTTTCGAAACTCCAGCGGCACACGACCGATTATACCTAATTCAGTCGAATTTACTGTGTTATGTCTTTTTCATTACTATTATATTTCAGCACGAGGTAAACGAGATGGCTAATTGCCGTGTACTAGCGGTAATTATGATGGTTCTCTACATTTCTCAGAGCGTGAATGGAAGGGGTCAGTAGCGTAACTATAGTTAGATCAGTTCCAAATTTGCGAGAAATAATCGGTTTTTAACTATCCGCGCCCAAAAGTAATCCAAGCGTATAAGCGATGTTGGCATACGCAAGCGTCACGCATACAATGTCACTGCGCAGTTGTGCACCATATTGCGCAATGCGAGCACTTTGAACAATACTCTCTAAATGTAAAAGAGTGGAATTCCACTATAATAGAGTGAAAGTCACTCCTTGAAAGAGTGGAACCATTTTCCCTCAAAAAAAGAGTGTATTTTGTTCACTCCAAGAACGAGTGAATTTTCACTCTTCGAAGAGTGCCTACAGTGATCACTCCATTGCAGTGAAAAAGAGTGAATATATGAGGAGTGAGTTTCACTCATTTAGAGTGAACGATAATGGAACATTTAAATTTCCCACATTCACATGAATGACTTGCAACAAAGAGTCATTATCCAAACTATACTAATACCTTTTCTCGACCAAACAACTGCTGTCATTTGGCTATGTTACATTATCACTTCCTTTTGGTAGTGAAACGATATCATATATCAACATGATATTTCTCCATGTAAAGTATCTAAATCTACTTTCTATGGTGTTTATCGATTATGTTTTTACGCGTTTCATTAATGTAATTTATATTTAATCATCATAATTGATACTCAAATGGTAACATCCATCAATGACAAAAAGTGTATACTTGCATTAGTCCACCACCAGAAAATTCAAGATTTTTTAAAATTTTCATCCCCCGGTAAACTCAGTCTCTGGCTCCGCCACTGATACTACAAAATAGATTTCCTTGCCTAATAGGTCACAATTTCCTTAATTAATGATGGATTTTTCTCAACTCTTCAGGATTTTATCTTTATCGGTTGTACTTTACATTGAAATAAAATTTGGTCATGTTTGATCAGTGATTTAACAAGGATTTAAACCATCATCAAAAAGTGTCATAATTTTTTGATACACCCTATAGATGCATTTATTCACTATCATCAGCCAAAAGAATAATGAGATTCCATGCCACCGTTGACTAGATATGACTATTTTAGTAAAGTTACTGCATTTTGAAACCGAACACAATATTGAATATTTTACTCAATTGTGATTGATATTAATGAACACGTGGATTCATACATTCGTATACAATTATAGCTATCTAATAAAGACAAATCAAACATTCTCAGATATCTTTTCAAACTTTGAATGCGAAATAATGACGAAACAATGTCATTATTACACGAATTAAGCAACAACAACAACAAATTTGGTTTTTGTGATAGTCGGATCCAGTTTGGACTAAGAGTGTGGACCGTTTTCAATAGTGGAATTCAATAGATCTTATAAGAGAAAATATCGCAAATCTTGTTCGGTGTATTATAAAATGTTCACTTTTACGCAAATGAGCATAAAATATGTTTACTACAACCAATTTCAACCAACTAAAATTCTTGAGAAAGCTAAAGATATAATCCGTCTGCCTTCAATACAATATCTGTGATCGTTTTACACAGATTTTAAGATATCAAATCCCAAAGTTGAATACACTTTTTTGGACTCAACCTGTATATTATCTTTTTATTTTATGTACTTCATCTTGTTATAGATGACTTTCTTGTGGTTGGCAGTAGCAACAGTTTATACACGCGTCCGATGTCTTCATCAACTTACACCCTGATTACCAACGGCCTCAGTGGTTTGGATGATGTAAGCTTCGACAAAATCACTGATAGATTTTACTACGCATCGAGTGTTATTGGTCGAATTAATTATGATGGGACTGAAAAGGAAACACTGATTTCAAATCCGAGTGGATGCACTGGTATGTACGCCTTTCGAACTCCCCCCCCCCCCCCCCCACCACACCTAAATGGAAACGGGTGTAAGGCTACATTTTTGAACCCTTCGGTGTGAGAGAAAAACAATCTTAAAAAACCCTTTTTTATATTAACAACGACCGACCGTAATATAATTTTGTTTCTTTTTTGCGTGTTTACAGGGTTTAAGAGCATTGATCTTGATCTTGACAACCAACATATGTATTACGTCACAATCTGTTCATCTGACACGGCAATACTCTACAGAGCTAACTTGGATGGCAGTGACGTCACTCTAATCAAACAGGAGACCATAAGCCAATCATGGACAGCAATTTCCCGAGACAACAATGGGTACGTTCATCATAATTGATACTCAAATGGTAACATCCATCAATGACAACAAGTGTATCCTTACAGTGGGAGTGGTTGTTAAATATCCACAATTTCTTTTCATTCGACATGTTCGATAGGTTGAAGATTTTGTGCATTGCCTGTTACATCATTTGTACATCGCATGGGCATTTAGTAAAGCGAAGCGCCCTTGCTAAAATTTGGGATTCTGTACTTCGTGATGCATTCATATTATGTAACTCATAGCTAGGACAAAAATAACATGTTGTGCTGTTTGGCAAATTAATGACATTATTAAATCCCTCGTCCTACCAAGGCATTCCTTCTGAGACGTTTTTGAAATACGGTTTACCAATGTAACCTCCTCCCCCAATATAATCCACACAGAGATGCAGAGTATGTTTATTGTGATACCATGGTATAGCTAGAGGTTTCTTTTCCATACCTACAAAATGACCGAAATGCAGATAGCCCTTTGTTGCACATTCCACTCATGATATCACAATGATGTCACTAAACATAGGCGACCTCAAATCCCGTTGTATTCGTCTAAACAGTGAAATATAGGCCAACATTGAAATTTCCCACAAAAAATTCCAAATATTGCAATTTAACAAGGTTTTTTCCTAATAAGTGAGGGAAATGATGTTTCTAATATCAACTATAATCTCAGGACCATACTATTAAGATATTTTCAACATGGCGATTTTGAAATATTGTAAGATGGCAACGACTCCCCTACCCTCAATATTTTTACCGTCGAAATGAGCGCAAAGGATGTAAAAGAGATCACCTAGACGCCCTAGGTCACCTGGTCACTGTCTTGTGCGTTTTAACGCCCCCCCCCCCCCCCCCCCGGACAAGGGTTAATACAAATATAGTTGGACTTTAAGTTATTTTGACCTCTTTATATTAAGAAGATTTTCAGAACTTGTTTTTGAATTTAATCAAATGTAAGACGGTGTGTTATATTACCAGCCCTTGACAGAGATTGGCAATTTTAAATTTGAAAGGTTTTGAAGAAAAAAAACCACTATGTATGTATTTATTTATTTATTTGTTTGGTTTATTTTCCATTTCTTTAGTGACATTTACTGGTCAATCTATGCTCCAGGGAAAGTTCTTCGTATTTCCCCAGATGGCAGTACCTCCACAATCATTGGTCCCTCATGGGCAACTGGGGCCTCGGTAGTAGCTGATAATGCAGGTAATATGTTGGGTAATAAGAAGATTTCTTACACTTTCCACGCGGCTATATTATATTACCGTATACAAAACAGATTTTTCAGAAACCTTTCCCAACTTTCAAATCTCAAGATTTACTGAACCAATTACTAGGCACATTTTGTACTTATCTCAATGCTTCTGACATGGTGATTCCAAATATTGTGATGAAATTCAACTTTCAAATCTCAAGATTTACTGAACCAATACTAGGCACATTTTGTACTTATCTTAATGCTTCTGACATGGTGATTCCAAATATTGTGATGAAATTCAACAATTTTGACATTTTGACCCATTTTGTGAAATGTTGGAATGTCGTCTGCAGACGCCTTACGCGTGGCAAGCCTCACATTAGATCTCATGATTAAGTGATTATCTTTCTCTAAGGATGAAAACATCGAGAGTATATAAGAAAACTACAGGGTGTATCAAAAAATGAGTTAGAAAATTCATTAAAAATACATCCCACATTGGTACGCCATATTATTATTAGTCTTCTATCAAAAATACACTTATCCCATTGAATTTCACTAGCTAACTACCGAGACATGATCAATTCAGTAACAAGAGTGCAAGTCCTACTTTGGCCACTTTTGAACAAGAAAATGACTTTCAACTGAAAACAATTGCCTTGGTGATTATGTTGATGATTTTAGAATATGTCAATGTATTGTTTAAAATACCGTCTAAAATTCAAATAATGTATGGTATGTCATGGATAATATGGATGAAGATATGTTTTTTCTGTTCAATTCAACTAACAATCAACATTTAGTAGGTATATTATTATTGATATTATTGATTATGTTCAATGACACACTGAATGACGATTTTGAATTTGAACATGCCCGAGTCGATTTGCCATAATTTGATAAGGGAAGCTCAAAAATGGATAGAACGAAATCTTATGGCATATTAAAGATTGCTGAATATTATTTCGCGAACAATTCTTATATTTTTTCATTGATTTCAAGATCATGGTTCATGTGGGACATTTTTTTGAGACACCCGTTATATCGCATATAACACGGGAGAAATCGCTTTTCTACCAAAGTCATTTCCTACCAACCTCAAAAGTAATGATATTTGCAGAGCTCTGTGTTGTTCAAGCGTTCCGGCAAATTGATCTGAATTTATATAAATAGGCCGGACAATGGGTAGACCTTATAATTAACAATTGTAAATCCTAATAACACGTACCGTCTCTATTATCATTCGCCAGATCGAATATATTACACGGAATATGTTCCAAGTCCTCATAAGATTAAGACTGCCAACAAGCAAGGAGAATACCAGGTGGCTTTTTACTCCTCCGAAGACGGGAAACATAACATCTACGATCTGGCTATCTATAAAGATGAAGTCTGGTTTACACAGTACAGTGGAGGGTCATCGGGACACCAAGTTTATCACGTGAAAAAAGACGGAAGTCAGGCCACAGCTACATTAGAAGCAACCTCATTTATTGCATCTTGTCTCTACGTGCATGAACAAGGTAAATTAATGTTTCAATGAACGTCGTCAGAAGAATTCCGGACAATTATCAAACTAAGAAATATTTTTATCTACCATCAGCTATCCTGATTCTGTTTCATTTGATACCGAGGCTTATATATTTTAGGAACTACATTCGTGATCGCGATCGACGGAAGCTGGGCGTTGGACTGTAATAGTGGTGTGCACCCCTGAGTAATATTTACTAAATGCAGCGCGTCACCCTACTAATTATAAGGGAGCACACCACCAAATCAATTCGCCATTTGTGTAAACTAGGGAGTTCCGGTTTAAACGGGCCGCATCAATGGGAATTTTGGGATTGCACAGATAGTAGCGTAACTAGCACGGCTAGGGTCTTCAATGGGGGTTGGGGGTGGGGGGGGGGGGGGGGGGGGGAGGAGGACATATTAGCAAATGTAGTTTACTCCAAAAGCGGCGCAAAAAAACCCACGAGCTATAAAAAACCGATAGCATGATTCTAAACCGAAGGTCCCATTCTCAAACAATAGTGCCAATCAGACACGGGTGGTGCAAGTGTTCGGTGCACGGGGTGCGCTTGCAACTCCCGCACCCTGTCTGGATACGCCCTGCCATGTAAGGAGAGATATTACTACTGACTCTATTAATCTTAAGAACACTAAAAAGTCTCTTGAGAAAAACGTGAACAATCCCCATAAATTTGATGAGCAATGTTGAACTTGGTTAACAACGGGCATATATTATAATTTAGAATAAAAGAAAAAAGAGAACAAGAACACAATGTAATGAATGTTATCTTTGAGAGAGAAGTATTGATTATCGTTTGTCTGCGCTGCTTGAATCTGAATTAGGATGGAAGTGTTCTTCGACTACTTTCACGTAATCGCTCATTTCTTCGTAACTTCTGAACCGAATCAAACGCGTTTTCAAAATATAGCCAACTAATTTGTCTTTATTTTGTGGTTTCAATTGTAACTTTTATTTGGGAAGTTACGATCACCTAATGAAGTGTTGCAATTTGTTTTGATACACCCTGTAAAAACAAAACAAATAAACGCCCGACTGCCCGACCCTACCTGAGATGTTTGCCCGTTCCGCGCCCTCTCTAGTTACGCATTGTGCATAGAAAATCTTGATTTAATTGCGTGACTTTGAATTTTCCTTTAAAAGAAACTGGTTACCTAACGATTACAACTGCGAATTACAAGAGCACGTCTGCACCAGATTCAACAGGACTCGCCCAGTATATGAAGATTATAGCTGGTTGTAGTGTCGGCGGAGTTTTATTGGCAGCAATCACTACTTTAATAGCAGTACTTACGTATCGTAAGTTATGTAAGTGACATACACACATAATTAAAGAGGAGGGATAACTATTCCAAAACCAGGAATCAAAGGTTGGGGGAGTCATGGTAGTGCATGGACCGACGGACGACCTTCCCTTAGATACGACTCTAATTCACTGTAATGATTCTATATACCCCTTTAAATGTTAAATTGTACCATATACAGGGTGAGTTAAAAGGAAGTTGTACGGAAATTAATATTTGTTTAAAACAGACCAAACAAATTTAAAAACCAATTAAGCACATATTAAAATAGCACATTCTTCCACTCATATGGAAAAAAAGAATCACTGAAATTGACCCTTGCTATCAAGAATCAATTTCGCTCTGAAATGAGAATAACGATTTAAATGTTTTTGTTCATTACAAATTCCGTTGACAGCTCAATAATTGGTGTTTTCAAATAAAAGGCATAGGCCTACCTCTTTGTATCAACGCCTATAATTGACTTTATCTATACTTTAATTTATCTTATTAATATTTTAAACAGGTTCGCCGTCGGGGATAGAAAAGAGACAATTATGGGAAAACAACGGCGAACCTGTTTAAAATATTTATAATTTGTTTAATACCCGTCGTATACGCCTATTATTTCTATTTAATTTATCTCTTTGTATGAATGTTCGAAGTATAAATATCTTTTGAATTTGAATGAGTCTGTACTATTGGCAAACTCCTCAGTTAAACGGATCATTTCAAAGCAGTTAGCATTCCCCGGACAGTTGCCAAAATGGGGTCTTTTAATAAAACATGCATAACTCTTGATAGCAAGGGTCAATTCCATTGCTTATTTTTTAAGATGAGTGATCATAATGTTATTTGAATACTTATTGTATTGTCTGAATATCGCGGGGTAAATAACTTTTGAATTTTGACCAATTTGTACTCTTTGCTTCTCACTAAGACGGTTAATTTCAAAGGATTTAGCATTTCGTGGACAGCTACTAAATGGGTAAATTCATTAAAACAGGCATAACTCTTCTTATCAACGTTCAATTGCAGTGATTCTATTTTCATAAGAGCCGGATGAATGTGCTCTTTGAATCCGTACCTCAATGGTTTGTCAAATTTGTTTGGTATTTTTGGGGGAAAATATTCATTCCCGTACAACTTCTTTTTAACTCACCCTGTATTTGTCATCATAACACTATTTATACTGTTCATAGACCATGTCAAACTAGTTAGGTGATTTATTCAAGCATCGCATGATAGATTGAGAAACTAGCGAATGCAGGAAGTCCCAAAATGCTAACCCATCGATGCCCAAAGTTAATGAATTATTTTCATCATCAACATCAAAGGGATTATAACTGTTGTTTTTGCATCATCTTTGAAATACTGTACCCTTTCATTAGAATTTTAGATCATGAATATCAGATTTATCGAACGCAAGATACACTCCATTATGTACGACAAGGTGATTTCACCTTTTTGACAAAGTGCACAAAAAGTTCATTAGACTTTAGTGACCCCATGCACTGTTTTATTCGACAGGCACTTTTAAGTAGCTAATGAAGTGGCATAGGGGGAATTAGCTGTGACTCAGATTTAATTTTTCCATTGGAGAATGAATTTGGTGAATTTAAAAAAGTAAGAGACTGTTTCATTTTTACCAAATCTGTAAGGAACTCCACCCAACCTGAAAAAGAGGTTTAAGCCACTGCTAATTCACCCATGACCACTTCTTTACATATTTCAAAAATGTCCCTCAAGTTTATCCTCAAAACTAGCTCATGTGTGACGATCCGTTTTTACTCTAAAAATTGAATCAAAATGAAGAATATTGATGATTTGAACAACCATAACAAACAACAGTTTATTAAAAGCAGTTAAATTGCAGTTTATATTATAGCAGACAAGAGATTGAGAGATTATTTTTGTTTCTTTCAAAAAAAGTTAACACTACACACATTTGTTTGCACTTTGCCAAAAAGGTGAAGTCACCATGTCTTACACAATCGAGTGTAGCCTCAGTTAAATAAGTCCAATATGCATCATCTAAAATTTTAATAAAGGATGCAGTATATTGAAGATGATTTAAAAACAACGGACCTGAATCTCATTGATTTTGATGATGAAAAAATGTAATTAACTTCGGGCATCGATGGGTACTAATCATTTTGGGACAGCCTGTATACATGTAAGTGGCAAATAAATCTACACAACTGAGGAAAGTTACCTTGTGCCCTTATTGGCTTTATATTTTAGCAGCTTTAAGTACGGATTATTCCTTAAATAAACATTAAATCAGGTCAAACTGATTACTTGTGTATAGTACAGGGTGTCCTAAAAGTCTATGCACGTTTTTGGAGAGTCACATCTCATAAAATATAAATCATATGGTATAAATTTAACCATATTTTGGTAGACGAGATTTGGGAAATTAATTTGATACCAAACACAACCCTATTGGTGAACCCACAACATTTTAAAAGTGGTTGAAAGTTTTTGGCCGTGTGCCAGACCCACCCATACCAAGCACACGTTGTTGCTAAAATCAGGTGCGCATAAATTAACGGTAAGAAAGCAACGTTGCGCATTAGTTAACAAATTACAGTTCATTGCAACATTAATGTTATTACCAAACTCGGTCACTCGCAACATAAATGGGCGTAGTACTAGTAGACAACAGTGCACAGCAAAAGTCTTCATTCAAGATGGTTTACAGCATAGATAAGCGAATACAAATTGTATGGTTCTACGCTGAAACAAATTCAGTTCAACTTACACAACAAAAGTTCAGTAAACATTTCAAAGTGAAACTCGCGCCAGGAAGAATATCCATTCTGAAGTTGGTGGATACATATTTTGAACTGTGCATGATTTGTCTCGATGTGGTAGAAAAAAAGACTGGTAGAACAACAAGTCACATTGATGGTAACATTTATTAAGTTGGGACCCTATTGCGTTACATGCATACATTTGACAAAAATTACATGCGATAATGCTCTAAGCCTAATAACTCAAAAAGTATAAATCCAAAGTGTGCAAAATGATACATTGTTAGAAAGCTGAGATATCTAGGATTGTGAATAGCTAGTGTTTGTTCCAGTATACAGGGTGATTTAGGAAATATATAGGGTGTAACAAAAGAAATATTACTATGAAATGTAATTTACTGTATGCTTCCTAATTTAAACATAGTGCATTGAAATAAATATTGAACCCCAGATTTGATAAGCCAAAGGCAAGGCCCTTCCGGTCATACATTATATGTAGGGTTAATTAATTGTCAAACGAAAATACAGGGTGATCAAATGTGTCAATTTTCACATAAAAAACTATATATTATTCTGTGTGGACAGTATGACAAAAATGTATATAAATGTTGTTTGTCAAAAGAAACACTTAAATGAAGTTTATGAACATACCTTTCTGGTAGAAAGGTACAATTCATTCAAATTTTATTATACAGGGTGTCCAAAAATGAAGAAAACAAATTCGGCTGATTACTTACAACCTCATTTCTGTATTATGAATTGATTACAATGTTATGCCTGGCATTAATTGCACTGACATCTTGCTAATATTATAGTTAAAACTGTTGATCTATAGAAATCAGCATTGGATATTGAACAATTTGAAAACTAGTAGGGTGACGGCGATGGACATGTTAATCCTAAACACTAAAAAGTGATATTATTGTGCGGATTTGGTGGATAAAATAAGCACTTGCTAGGTAATTAGTATCAATATAATTAGCAAAGATTATCTAAAATATTAAGGACCATTCAACATTAGGTCCATCTTCATTAAAACACTGCAGAGATATCCCCCCCCCCCCCCCCTTCAGTTACCATTTGAAATGGGTAATAATCTGCCGTTGATACATTTTCAGATGGTATTTGTTGTTTGTAATTAATTAGTAATATTAATTAATTGGGGATGTAATTAACACTAATCAAGGTTTGGTAATTACAATAATGATACTAATCACACAAAATAATAATTCAATGAACTAATATACAAGGTTTAATCATTGATTTTGCCCATCCCATTGGAAATACATAGCATGCATCCTCACACGCATGCATCCTCACCCGCCTTCACCTTGACTAATTGTAATTTAACGAGTTATAGTAATTAATCTCAACTTGATTTATACATTTTTCTTATAGATACTATTAACGCAATAAATTATCTTCCAACTGAGACTAAATGTACTCAATTGTGATGTATGGTTTGAAAAATATAAGCATTTGAATGGCAAATAAGCGGGAAAATGTAACAAATCCACCCTTTTTAGGGTCCCAACTTAAGAAATGTGACCTGATGTAATAAGACATGCAGTAGCCAAAAGTCCAAAGAGATCTATTCGCCGACTTTCCGCAGAAAACAAGATTAAAAGATCAACTGTTCACAAAATTTTGCGTAAGGACTTGAAGAAGTTTCCATACAAGATTCAGTCCAAACAAAACATTAAAGCAGCGGACAGAAAAGCAAGAGTGGTTTGTGTGATATAGTTTGTTATTATGATGGGATCACTGTAATGTAAAATTTTTAATATTACAATTGACAGATCACTTTCCGTGTAACCAACTCTATACCCGTCTTTTTGTTAATCTCAATAAGGTATGGATTCAACTTTATTCCTCCGAAGTATAAAATTACATTTTTGCAGTAATACATATTTACTTCTAGGGTAGCATTACAAACAGATGTCACTCCAATGTTTGGTATCAAAATTATTTTCCACATCTCCTCTTTCTAAATATGTATTAATATTTTCAATACGACTTATATTTTGTAAAATACAAAGCTTCAAAGTCGTGCATAGACTTTTGGGACACCCTGTACTTTTTTTCGAGGATATGAAATGCACCAAAAACACAATCATTGAGATTTTTCCCCAAAATGGACTTTTCATACTGAAAATGGCCTAAAAATCAATTTACATTTTTACCCCCCTTAATTGGAAACTATCTAAGCACTTCATTTACCCTAGATGTCAAGCTGTAACAAAAAAGGCCGTGATACATAAAACATATTGATTGTCTTTGGATGGTCTACTGTCATAGTTATGCATTTTAATACATGTACGTTTAATGCTTCTTTCCATTTAAGGTCGCAAAAAAAGTGGAAACAGTGAAAAAGGTGGAGGTAAATTGATTTAAGATTTCTTATCTAAAACCGAATGAATAAAAGTCATGCCTGTGATTTGGCAATAAAAATGCGTTTGTTTTCTTCGTCTAGCAAACCTACGTCTTATAATAAAAACAAAATAAATAATATTATGAATTACCGAAAGCAAATTAGTCGGGGTTTACTGCTTTTATTTAGAATCTAAGACCGTTTTAGCATAAAGTTCATACAATGAGTTGGGCCAGTTTCACTGTTTTAGAACGCCAAAAAGTTTGTTTGCACTAATGGAAATCATTCGGCGTGTTTCCACAGAACTGAACTTTCCGGTATTTGCCGTGTAAGAAATTGCAATTCCGGTAAGTTCTCCTGTGGAAACACACAATAATCGGATTATTGATAAACCGATTATCACCCATAAATGGTTTATTAAAACCTTCTCCAGAGGTGGTTATTTCCGCTTAAGATCGGCACCACTGCGCTGTGGAAACACACCGGTTTATGATAAACCGTTCAAGCTGAATTTGGAATCATAACGCGCCTGTCGATGCGCGACCCGTAGTGCGCCCTACCTTTCACGCGCGCACACATTGTGCGCCTCACGGCTCGCGCAGCTACGCTCGGTTCAGCAGAGATGCGGTGCACTGCAAGGTTTAAGTCAGGAGGGTCGGGAGCCGATTATTTAAACGGTTTATTGTGCTCTGTGGAAACGTGTCGGTTAAGCGCTGACACGGAAATTTCATTCCGGGTAAGATAAACCGTTTAACTAACTCTTTTCTGTGGAAACGCGCCGATTGGCTTTAAATAATCAGTCATGCAGGGCTTATAATAATTATTTATTATTTGATAATGTTATCAAAATGTGATCCACTCATTCCTGCTTTCCATTGATTTTATCACTTCGTGTCAAAAATCGGCCCAAGTGGATTTTGCGACTACTTTTAGACTAATGACCACATCTCCATCATCATACCACCGATTTCAATGAAAAAGGGTTTATTTTATAGTAAAAAGAATGGTTGATACTGATAAGAAAATGCAAAAAATAATGAATTGAAACGTCTATTAAGGTTATTAATATTTTTGTTACAGCCACAACAAGTGCAGTATCTACAAGTACAACATCACATGCAAACATACGTAATTGTTGCAATTTTTGTATCTCGAATACTCAGACATCGGAGAGCGGTGTTGAAGGTATTATGTCAAACAAATCTCGTGTCCTACCAAGGGGGGGGGGGGGGGGGGGGGGTGTTACCAAGGATAATCGCTGTTGGAAGCAAAACACAGCAGACAGTTACCTGGGACATCTACGTTATCTCTTTAACATCCTATACGCTCATTTTGATGAAATGAAATTGAGGGTACCACCTTAAGGGGGGGGGGGGGGTAGGTTAAGCCTAAGACTTAGTCTGAGGGGGAGGGGGTTGCTACCGTACGCCATTTTGAAAAATATCTTAATAGTATAGTCTTGAATCTTATACTATGTTAAAATCACATGTACGCGGTGGGCTTCGAGGCTTCTAAATCAATAAGTATAGTGTGCGCAAATTAATTTTACTCCAATTTGTTTAGTCTTGCGTCATCCATTGCATAATTCATAACAATTGACTACAAGTACACAAATGTACAATGTAACTTTTTGAACAAGTCTTTTTGGTCACATTAAAATGTCCATGGTCGAAATTATAGTCATCATCAAAATAACTTTAATTCAAATTAACCCCACCTTAGTTATGCTTTAACATGTTTAATACATGTATATGTTTAATGCCTCTTTTCATTTTAGGTCGCAACAAAAGAGACCCTGAAGGAGGTGGAGGTAAATGGATTTAATTTTTTTTTTTTTAATGGGGAATTCAGGTTTTTTCACAAGTGAAATCACAACATATATATATTTATTTATTAGAACACACACTTTTACAACAGTGGCACCAGTGGCGTATCTGGGGTCTTTTTCAGGGAGGTTGGGGGCTTGAAGGGTATTTGTTCCCGGTGAACACCAGTTTGACCCGATTACGTAAAAAATGGCGCAACTGGGTTATTTATTCCACCGAATGACGTCGCATACTAAAGTCGATGCGCGCGTAGCACGTGAAATATTATCATCATATTTACATGAATCTGGCCATTATTAAGGTACATATTTCATTTAAACGAGCTTCTATATGATATTCCTAGACATAATATGCGCGCATAGTGCACACAAATTTGCCATTTTTATACTAAATTGCCCATCATCAACCCGGGCAAGGGGCAAATTGTCATTAGGATGGGAATTAAGTAGAAAATCCCTTGGATTCTTCAAGAAGGCGCAATTCACCCAAAGTCAAAGGGGTCCTACGATTACCTTGATGAAAGTCACTGAAGTTATGTAATGCACGCATACACAAAAAGTGTTTGGATGGTTAAATCTCTCCTCTTCTCCAAGTTTCTTTTTGATTTTTACTTATTTCCATTTAATTATTTCCCCTTCCTTATCAACTATCATATTTAGTATCTATTATTATTCCCATCTTTCCTAATACTACTCTTCATTTTTCTCTTTCCTTTTCCCTTTCCTTCCCTTTTATCTTCCTCTCTTCCCTTTCTTTTCCTTTCCCTTTGCTTCCCCTTTTTCTTTTCCTATCTTCCCTGTCTTCTTTCCTTCCCTTCGATTTTTTTAGACCGGTAGTTTGAGCTGGCCTTCCCGGTCAAAGTCATCAGGGGGAAATCTGACACCCCCCCCCCCCCCGGGAGATACGGGGTGGCACCTGTCTACCTGACGGTGCGTTCATAATAAAGGGATAACAAAATAGGCCCCCCCCCACCCCTAAAATTTGATCACGTTACACTTAGACGTTTTGAGAAATTGAAACGTTTATGGAAAGGAAAAACGCATGGCTATCCGTAACAAGTTTTTCCTTTTCAATATCATGCACACTTTTCTGAAACATTCACATTTCCCCGAAATGATATTTTCAGAAAAAGTGGCACTTTTCAAATTTGTATGCAAGAAAGTTACAAATAAATCTCCAGTGCTTTTTAAAATTCATTTCAATTATCTTTATTTTCAATTAAAAGAATGTTTTTTCATTCTTTAGCTGGTCCTTATTTAAAATAAAAAATAAAAACAGAATTTTGTTCATGCATGACTAGCCAATAACGTCCACATCAATAACTTGAATAACTTGTAACCTGTATCGTTGAAAAATGCCACTTTCGGAAACATCATTTTGGGGAAAGGTGACTGTATTGGGAAAAGTAAACATGGTATTGAAAAGGGAAACTTTGTGTGAGTAGCCTATCATTGTCCCTTTTCGTAAGTGTTTAACCCCCTGAGAACTACCGGCCGATTGGTTGAAATTTAGAATGTGTCAAATATTGTGCCAATCAGAGACATCGTGAGAATAATTACAATTTTCAAAAATATTAGCATACAATATTTATAAGCAAAACTGTAATTGGTCATCAAGATGATTATATCATGTAATTGACCAATGGGAATTATTGTACGAAAGGCAGGTAGTGCCCAGGGGGTTAAATCTCTCAAAATGCAAACAAACTCATATAGGAAATAATATGAAGTTAAACTTTTGATCTCAACACAAGAAATATTTACTTGGAATTTTCAGGTGTTGCTACACCTTTCATCAGCAGACTAATGACTCGACTTGACCTTTTGGAGGTGTGACGTCAGAATCGGGTCATAGACTCTTGGTAATTTGTACCTGCCCCCGTCTTTGTTGAGTGATGGTTGGTTGGCTCTGATGTAAATAGCCTCCTTGACACCTCTCTCGAACCAACGAGGATCCCTATCCAAGATTTTGACTTTCTCTAAGTCAACACTGTGTCCTCCTGGTGACTCAATATGGATGTGTTGGGATACCTCGGACGAGGTGGAACTAGGACGCCTGTGCTCTAGAAACCAGGTCTTTAATGAGCGTTCGGTTTCTCCGATGTATGATTCGGAGCAAAGACCCCGGGTAGTCTGACCCTGACAAGGGATCATGTACACTGGGCCTACAGTGTCCTTCTTCTCAGTTTTGTCTTTTGGAGAGACCAGAAGTTGGCGTAGTGTGCGCGTGGGTTTGAAGTATGCGCGTATCCCGTAGTTTCCGAAAATCCTGCGGAGAGCCTCTGATGTGCCCTTGATATAAGGCAACACTACGTGTCCTTTTGTCTGTTTCTCACTGTCTTTAGTTTTCGGTTTGACCTTACCCTTAGGTTTGTTGACACGGTCAAATGCCCACTTCGGGTACCCACACTTGGTCAATGCTTTATCGACGTGCTGCTTCTCTGTTGTGATGTCAACCTGGTCAGTGATGACAGTATCAGCCCTGTGGTGTAGCGTTTGAATAACGCCCAATTTGTGCTGGACAGGGTGATTTGACGAGAAGTTCGAGAGAGGTGTCAAGGAGGCTATTTACATCAGAGCCAACCAACCATCACTCAACAAAGACGGGGGCAGGTACAAATTACCAAGAGTCTATGACCCGATTCTGACGTCACACCTCCAAAAGGTCAAGTCGAGTCATTAGTCTGCTGATGAAAGGTGTAGCAACACCTGAAAATTCCAGGTAAATATTTCTTGTGTTGAGATCAAAAGTTTAACTTCATATTATTTATCACCAACACAGATGAACTTTCATTCTAAAACTCGTATAGGATCTTGAAAAGTGCCACTTTTTCTGAAAACATCATTTTTGGGAGATGTGACTTTTTGGGGTAGCCAAGTGCTTTTCCCTTCTATAAGTGTTTCAATCTCTCTAAAGGCCCAATTGTGTGTACAGTTCTGCAAACAAACGTAATATAATTTTAGGCCTACATAAGCTAGTTAACATGACGAAATAACACTACTAATAATGATAGTCATATAGGTCAATTTGAGTTTATGATCTTGCATCTAAACAGGCTACGCATGTTTAAGGTATGATTTGTAGAATTGGTCAAGAATAACATATGCAGAATGGGTATCTTTATCTTTCTGTAAGGCGTGGTGATATTAATGGGACAACTGAGTATTATATACAATTTAGTGTCCAGATTACTGTAATAAATTCTAACCAAACATCACTGAACCAATATTGCACGGGTTATTTTCAAATTTGAGATATTCCTCGGCCCTGATCTCATTCAGTGATATATGTGTAAATAAGAAGTGTCTTAAATCTTCAACTAATTACGGAAACCTTGACAGTGTCTTGAAATTTTAAAAAAATCTGCCGTCCTGATTTTCAATTAGGGAATTTTATAACGACGGGTGGTACAAAAACCACAAATACAAATGCCTTATTGTAGTAAACTGAAGACGACGTCAGGAGATGACAACACCACAATTCTAGTAATTATAGTCCCACCTAGGAATTTAAGAATATCGCGAATACCAAACATGGATTGAACATTTGAGTTCATGTATGTACCGACAGACTGTACAGTAATAACACAATTATACAATTATATTTTTAATAGCAAGTCTAATGGACAAAGGCTCAAATAATACACACCCGGGGGCACCGGTCAAAGGTACAAAAGACGGGAGCCCTGCTGCAGGCCATGTTGAAGGTATGTAGTGAAATTAATATTGCACATAATATTTGTGACCATTCATCCAAATCAAATACTTCATGCCCCCCCCCCCCTAAAAGAATAATTATTGCCCCCCTTTCAATCCCCAATTTTTTATCATGGTGGCGACGCCACTGTTGATGAGGGGAATTAGCATTGATGATGTCTCGAACTGTTCTTGGTAACTGGTAACACGTGGAATTTGTATCAGTCGCGAAATTGATTTACTGGTAATCGATCAAGTTTAAGGTTTATGGTTTAGGCAAATCTAAAATAAATGAATAGGCCGAAACAAACTGATTAAATATAAGGACACAATTTAATACTGCAGTTTATCTTGTGAGTAAGATCAAGTGAGATCTTGGATTTTGCAACGTCAGTTTCATAAAATTATGTTTAGTTTATTTCAGAGATTTATTTAAAATCATAAAAATATATCTGTTTAAATTCCAAGTGACATATAAGCAGTCAACGGGTAGCGATGGCAATGCAACTACAGATGAGTTGTCAAAATCACTCTCATCACTCAGTATCACGGCTGCACAAGAGCAATTGTTATAAGATTCAATTCATAGATTTATTTGTAGTATAAGTCTTGCAAACCTGATTTGTCAAAAAAACCAAAACAAGTTTGACTTGCCCTTAAGATGCCAACACCTGGGTCGGTCGGTCGACTTTTTAAGGGAAACAAGCATTGTATGCGTTTATGTCACAGTTAAACATAAACAGAACATATCTTGCTATTAATTAACCAAATATGATATACAAAAAGAAGAAAAGTCATTTTTACCGACATAGGTACCTGTGATACCGTGATGAAAATATCAAGTGTAACCGCACCTGAAGATCACCATCAAGGTTTGTCTAGCTGCCTCATACCATCTGCGGCTATGATGACGTTTTAAATCTTTTGGAAAATGTCAGGATTCAAATCAGTATTTTTGGCCAAGGTTATATAAAGTTATAATATGTGATATTTTTCATATTTTCACACATATCTTTTTTCTCTCTAGCCTATAACAAAGTTTGACTTATCATGAAAGACTTTCTGGGACTAAGAAATCTATCTTTGACTGTATTTTCTGTGAAAATGGCATCACAGAACTTTTACAAACTCATAATGGAAATCTGATGTCCATTTAAAATAGATACACATTTGTTATGCAAATGTATACATAGATACAATTGATAGATACATATTTAGATACACATTTGTTATGCAATGTGATTTTCTTACAAAATAACATTTAGGAAGTCCAAAATTTAAGGGTGGGGTCATTTTTGCTGAATATACTCGTTTAGAACTTTAAAATAAAAATAAATACAACATTTAAAAATATAATCTTCTAATTTTAGTGCTTTTCCATTCCAGATACCTATTTTATAATTACAAATAGGCTACAGGAGGTGAATTACAATTTTGAAATTATACAAAATCTTAATCATGTAAATCCCCATTGGCGAACATACCCATCATAACTCAGGGTGAATGAGTCCCATAAGTACATTGACCCAATAACCACGCATGTCCCACATACAATGACAGGTTTATAACTGCATCAAATCCATAACCAATCCATACCTACCTAATGATGATTAAGTTACAAATGGAAGAAAAATCTATGTGATGTAAAAACTGGTTTTTATATGATAATTTGACAAACGTTGTACGGAGATGCCATGTTACCATGGGAACATCGCAACAAACAGCGGACATATTGTGTGTTCGTCAAATTCAACCAGTGGCCGCAATGATGAGAATCACTTGGTGGGCGAACCTGCTCATAGAGTGTACACTCCCCACTCTCCCCTATATCTATGTTCAATGCTTCTTTCCATTATAAATCGCAAAGTCAGAAGAAAATGGAATGGCGATGGAAGTAAATTGATTGAAATATCTTATTTAAATCCATGCAAGTGGAATGAATAATAATAGTCATGCCTTTTTGAATAATGCATGAATAGGCCAACATAAACCAATTAAATAAAGAAAATCTATTACTATTAGTTTTCTCAAAAAGTGAAGTCTTTGGTCTTGATGCTTCAGATGAATTTAAATAATGTTCAGTTTAATTCAAATTTATTTAACATAATACATACTATTTTCTATTTGAAGTCCAAAAGAAATCCAATCAGCCATCTGCAAATCCAGAGGATCTGGAGACCACGCCCTTCCTAGGCGAGGGAGGAGATCATGGCCATGGTATGTTATTATTCATCGATACATTTGTGGTATAAACTGTCCTCTGTAACCAGTAAAAAAGGGGGTGGGTAAGAAGGGCAATTGCCCCATATTGGGATCCGTCGTACAGTACAAAGTAACTTTTCATAAGCATGATAAGTATACTCGAGGGTTTAGTGTAACAAAGGGCTATCTGCATTACGGTCATTTTGAGAAAAAGTTAATTAAAGATTTGTACCCATCATTGTTATGGTTTTGACAAGTTAAAAGAAATGCTATTCAAACCTTTTTGATTAGAATAAATAATATATAGACTCGGACAAACTGGCGAGAATTAAATTAACAAAGACCTTAAAAATACACTGTCGCGAACCTGGTCCCTCTTGCATTCGCGGTGATTGGTTAATCTACTAGACCACAGTGACTGTGCTTACATGAATACCAGACGAACGAGCACTTATGTGTACAAAGTCTTGGTTGAAAGCCTCTAGCAGCCGAAATACATGAGTAAATATTAACAATTGATGATGGCCTATTTGATTAGGTGAATTTACTATTTTCTCATAATTAGGTTCCTGATCTTGTGCAGTTCATTTTGATACCAAAATCTAATTTTGGCCAAAAATGCAGATAGCCCTAAACCCTTGACATATATATCCATGTTCAATGCTTCTATCCAATTTAGATCGCAAAGTCAGAAGAAAATGGAATAGAGATGGAAGTAAATTGATTGAAATATCTTATTTAAATCCATGCGATATTGCAAGTGGAATGAATGATAACGGTCATACCTTTTTGGCAATAAATATACATTTGTTCCGGTATCAAGCCTCAAAAGTGTAATGCGGAATGCGGTGGGTTTGTTTCAAAATAAAACGGAAACCGTGCAGTGTCTCGAAGAAAAAGATTGTTCTGATTTTGAATTGATATGGTACAAAAACGAGACTGCCCCCCCCCCCCCCCCATGTCACGTAATGTGTAAAGTCTTAATGTAAACTTTTTTGATATGTAACATGGAATAGAAAATAATAGACATACGTTATTGTGTAAACGAATGGCGACTCATCCCGTATGCATGTACCTAATTACGGAGATATATTTTTGACATTTTTACCATACAGGAAACATTCAGCCAATGAGCGCTACTAGCCCGGACACGTCACACAGCCGTGGTGAAGGTATGTCACTAAAATGGATTGTTCTTGATATATTGCACACATTCTTGGCCATTCATTGAAATGCACTGTTGGCCTAAATGGAAATATTTTTTAGGTAATAATTTCCTAACATGATGGCCTATTTGATTAGGTGAATTTACTATTTTCTCATAATTAGGTTCCTGATCTTGTGCAGTTCATTTTGATACCAAAATCTAATTTTGGCCAAAAATGCAGATAGCCCTAAACCCTTGACATGTATCTATGTTCAATGCTTCTATCCAATTTAGATCGCAAAGTCAGAAGAAAATGGAATAGAGATGGAAGTAAATTGATTGAAATATCTTATTTAAATCCATGCGATATTGCAAGTGGAATGAATGATAACGGTCATACCTTTTTGGCAATAAATATACATTTGTTCCGGTATCAAGCCTCAAAAGTGTAATGCGGAATGCGGTGGGTTTGTTTCAAAATAAAACGGAAACCGTGCAGTGTCTCGAAGAAAAAGATTGTTCTGATTTTGAATTGATATGGTACAAAAACGAGACTGCCCCCCCCCCCCCCCCCATGTCACGTAATGTGTAAAGTCTTAATGTAAACTTTTTTGATATGTAACATGGAATAGAAAATAATAGACATACGTTATTGTGTAAACGAATGGCGACTCATCCCGTATGCACCCAGTTAACACAAAACGTTTTCAAAACGTTTTGAATCACAAAACGTTTTCAAAACGTTTTGAATTGGGTTTAATTAGGTTTTGTTTTTGTGAAACGTTTTTAAAACGTCTTAAAAACGTTACAGTTTCAAAGCATGTTTTTTGTATTGCAAATCGTTTTGTCAAAACGTTATAAAAACG